>CAJQZJ010000592.1:1212471-1226046 GCA_907164525.1 Lophiomys imhausi
ACTTAAGTTTTGTACAAGGTGATAAGTATGGGTCTAATTTCATTCTTTTACAAATGGACATCCAGTTGGACCAGCACCATTTGTTGAAGATGCTATCCTTAGAAGTCAAATTATCCCTATTTGCAGATGATATGATAGTATACATAAGCAACCCCAAAAATTCCACCAGAGAACTCGTACAACTGATAAACACCTTCAGCAAGGTGGCTGGATACAAAATTAATTCAAAAAATCAGAATGTCTTCTTTATACAACAAATAAATGGGCTGAGAAAGAAATCAGGGAAACAACTCCCTTCACAATAGCCACAAACAATATAAAATACCTAGGAGTAACTCTAACCAAGCAAGTAAAGGACCTGTACAATAAGAACTTCAATCCTTGAAGAAAGAAATTGAAGAGGCCATCAAAAGATGGAAAGATCTCCCATGCTCATGGATATGTAGGATCAAAATAATAAAAATGGTCATCCTACCAAAAGCAATATACAGATTCAATGCAATTCCTATCAAAATACCAACCCAATTCTTTATAGACCTGGAAAAAGCTATTCTCAATTTCTTATGGAACAACAAAAAATCCAGAATAGCTAAATCAATCCTGTACAATAAAAAACATCTGGAGGTATTACCATCCCAGATTTCAAGCTGTACTACAGAGCAATAGTAATAAAAACAGCATGGTATAGAAACAGAACAGTGGATCAATGGAATCGAATTGAAGACCCAGCAATAAACCCACACACCTGTGATCACCTAATTTTTGACAGAGATTCTTTTCTTAACCCCTGGTGTGTGTCCTCCTTCTTCCTACTGCTGGCTAGAAGGAATTATTCCTCTGTCTAGAGCACAGGCTTCCTGCTCTAATCTCAGGAAGTCCCACCTTTCTCTGTCTTTGCCCAATCTCAGGCCTCAGCATTTTATTTAACCAAACAGAGACAATGTAAGTAACAAACAGCAAGTAGGATCATTTAATTAACATTTAGAATACTTAACACCTCTCAAACACGAATTCTTTCTTGTCTGTGACACTTGGACATATACATACATATATTCTTTCTTTCAGAAATACTATAAACTGAACTTGATTCTCATTATTAATGATGTATGTGGTATATATGAAAAAGAAACATAATTACTTTCAGACACATTAAAATATTGATAATAGTTTATATAAATTAATTTGTCATTTTTTTCTCTTAGAATATAATTTTTACTTTTCTTTGAGAAAAGGAAATTGTAATAGATCACTCATCTTAGTGACATGTTTATTGCTATCAATAATAAGGTTAAAAACTATTGCATGAATTGGAAGTGGAAGATTAGTAACTGGTTTAGATTTTTCTTCCTTGTGGTTAATATTGAATATTTGTTCTTAAGCCAATTATTTGTATTGGTTTGGAACTTAGTATGGGGATCTTTCTTCCACTGTTTCTTATCTTACTTTTTTCTTCCTTTTCCTTCACAACTAGGATCAGCCCTTTATGTACTCACTGTGGTTTATTGTGACATCACCCTCTCCTGCACATGTGGTGTATCAGTGCCAGTTCAAACCACACAACAGTGCTTTTAAGGCTGATATCCTCCATAACCCTAGACACACTGATGATGGATGGTTGAAGACATAACAAAATGACCACTTTCTGTTTCTTCCTGGAAATCTTTGTGTGTGTGTGTGAGTATGTATTAATACCCAAATATATATGCCATTCTCGATATATATGATTCCCTAGGCAATTTATATATATTCTGATTTGTTTGTTTTGCTTTTAGTTGAAGTAGTTGTGGGGAAAATATGTATTTCCTTCATATTACTACAGTAGCCCACAGAACTAAATCTGAATAGAAAGAAACTGTTGCCAGCTGGATCTGTGAAGTAGAGGTAAATTTGTAATAATGAAAAAGTATCTTTCTTATATTTCTTGTGTAGAAAATGGTTACTTTTATTTCAGACCTTTTAAAACTGCAATTAATTTATTACAGTTCCAACTCTCCCACCACCAAAGTCAATTATAGAATATAAAACCATATTTCTGTTGTCTGAGTGAGGGTCAACCCCTTCATGCATGTTGGATAAAGACATTATCTTTGGTTTACTGATCACTAAGTTAGTGGCTCAGGACCCAGAAGTAAAACACAAACTGATGAGACAGAGTTATAGGTGTTTATACAGTGTGGAATTTATGAGTTGTAGATGCATCTATAATAAAATCAAACACCAAATAAATATACAAATCTTTTTAAAAAATCTATTTAGTTTTATTTTATGTATATGGGTATTTTGTCTGCATTGCATTTCTGAAGAACACATCCAGACATTACCTGCAAAGGATAGAAGAGGTATCTGATTCTCTGGAACTGGAATTGCATACAGACATTTGTGAGGCAGTATGTGGGTGCTTAGAATTGTACCTGGGTCACCTGGAGGAGCAACCAGTGCTCTTAACCACTGAGCAATTTCCCCAGCACTAAACCTTACTTTTTATGCCAAGTTGATGGAGAAATGAGTAATTGTAGAGCATGATTTGATATGAAATCTTATGTTAGATAACCATTAAAATAAGTCCTGCTTGAATATTTCTCCCTGTTCTTAATCTTTCAGAAATAGTGATTTATACAATATATACCTGTATATATGGTATATGACAAAACCAATTGTAATGTAAGATTTTTGGTTAGCTGATATCAACAACCTAATCATTTTGTGCTTAGATATTTCTACCTTAAAGGGAAGATTTTTCAAGAGAAAATGAGATTGAGGTATTTAATCTTAGTTTAGGTAGAGATACAAGAAAGCTCTACACTAAGCTTCATTGATTGTGTCTGCAGGTGAACTTCATCAGGGTAGAATGTTTTAAAACAATGACTGAGAAAAGAAGGTGTTGGACACAAAAAATTTCAACATTTGAAGGTCAGTGTAACATCTTTTATTAAGGTGCTTCACCTATACTGAGTTGAATTACCCAGGTACTTTACAAAGTGTAACTGTTACCTCTCCACTTAAATTAAATGCCAATAATTTTGTAAGCTCTCAGTTTTCATAAGTGACAGTAGTGTGATATTGCAACAGTATTAGAGAGTGATTGTATGCAGGCAGAGATGGTGAAATCATTTATGCTCCATAATCCTTAATCTCATTCAAAAGGTAGAAGTGAGAGCTTCAGTTAGTTACAAAAGGAATGATATACAAATGCTTGATTCATTACACTTTTGAGTAAAATAAGTTTCCATAAGTGTGGTCCAGAACTCAAGAAAGTGTAGTACCAATGATGAGCCAGAATTCTGTGATTTTCAAGGAAGGCATTACATATATATATACATATATATATACATATATATATATATGTATATATATGATTCTTTAGTCTACTTATACCTGGGAAATAACTGTCAGTCAGGACTGGACAGCTCTGAGCCTGTCCATCTATTCTCATGATATTGTAATCTTTCTCTATGAATATTCATCAAAAAGACTGGCCCTGACTGGAGAATTTTTAAAGAAGAAAGATGTACTTTAATCATTCTAAAAGTCAGGAGGTTCAACAACAGGGTGTGAGCATCTGATAGGATTTTCTTGTTATATCATTAACTGACAGAATATTGATTGAGGAGGGGCAGAGGAAGTCCTAAGTGAGTGAAGTGCTAAGTTAATGTGCATTTTGATATGGGCATGAACATATCAAGGACTCTAAGGTGAATTAACTCATGGGAAATTGGCAAAGCCATTACAAATATGGGCCAGAAATGTCAGAGCCTTTCTTGGGAGGCTGAGTTGGAGTGGTTATTCGTGATTGAGCAGACTGTGTAAAGACTGTGCCCTGAGCAACTATGGCTTCATCCTCCAGATGTTTATACCCTAAGAAGAAACTAATAACCCATACCCCAGATGTTTATACCCTGAGGACGAACTACTTAACCCATACCCCATGCTAAATCTCATAAACTATGCTGAGGTTCTGGGTTGCAGTAGTAGCATTTTAGAACTCCATCTGATAACAGTTTTACCACTGTATGTGTGTCCATCTGTATGTCTTTCTTCAGTCTTTGGCTACCTTTCATCATGGTTCTTGAACACAAGCTTTGTATTTATCCACTTATAACAGCAAAGTTGGCTTATGCTGCTCTTACATGTATTTTTACTACATTATTGTACAATTCATTATAAAATTATGAAGAGAAGTTGTCATAATTTTATATCTTCCAAAAGATTCCACTTTCCAACACTTTTATACTGGGGACTAGGTTTTCACCTTGTGAATTTAGGAGGATACACATTCAAATCAGAGCACTATACAACATACAAGCACACATGTATCCATTCATACAGATATGTATGCATATCTGTATGAATGGATAGTTCCTAGGTATTCCATGGAATTAAAGATATATTGGATATATTGAAAAGTCATTTACTTCTAGACAAACTTTTAAACAAGTAGCAAGATTCAATCTTCATAAGACAAATGATTAATCATAATTTCCTTATAATGGAAGAAAAATGTTGCTAAATTACCAATGACTGATGAATGTGCTCTGGGAGCCTCAATTCTTTATTAGAATTGTTTTCACGATTCATCCTCCTACTATTTACAGTTTTAAAAATATATAATAGATATAATTCCATCTGTTTCTGATGATTTGGAAAAACACAAAACCTAAAGATACAAACTCATTTTTGTAAATTAATTTTCCCACATATTCCCTCATATATATATTACATCCAACCACATAGTCTCCTCCTTACACAACTCCAGTCCTTTCCCCATGCTTCCCCTCTTTCTCCAGATCCGTGCCTCATCTGTTTTCCTTCAGAAAAGAGCAGGCCTCATAGAGATATAAACCAAACCTGGCATAACAAGTTACAATGAGACTAGGCACAAATCCTCATATCAAGGCTGACTGAGGCAACCTGGCAGGAGGGGAAAAAGTCCCAAGAACAGGCAAAAGAGTCAGAGGCAAACCCTACTCCCACTATTAGGAATCCAACAAGATCACCGAGCCTCACAACAATAACGTATATGTAGAAGAACTAACTTAGACCCAGACAGGTTCCCTCATTTTTGCTTCAGCCTCTTTGAGCCCCTGTGAGTGCAGGTTAGTTGAATCTGTGGGCCTTGTTCTTGTGCTGTCCTCAACTCCCTCTGCTTCCTCTAGTCCTTCTTCCCCAAATTCCATGAGTGAAGGTGTACTTTTAAACTATGTATTTGTTGTTATATTAACATCTCTACCTCCCTTCCAACTCACTAACCTGAGATATGGGAGAAAAAAGGTTAGCAAAGTCAAGGGGTGTAGACCTCTTTAGACACAAGCCCTTTGGGCGATTAAACAGTATTCTGGAAGTGCAGACAAACAGCAAAACACAGCAATGGGAACAAAAACCAATTGGCAGCAATGATATTGGCTACCCAGCTCTAGTATCAGCAGTGGCAGCAGTTACCCTGTTGGGGAAGGTCTACTAACATTGCTTCTGATAGGCTGATTTCAATGCTGAGATCTGGTTGCCACCCCTTCTGAGGCATTCTCTTGATTGGTTCATAAAAGTCGCTGATGGCCAATTAGCTGGGCAGAAAGAGTATAGGAAGATGGAACTTCCTGAGATTAGAACAGGAACCCTGTGTTTTACACAGAGGATTAGTTCATTCCACTAGGAGACATGGAAACAGATAGATGTGTTTGAGAATGCTGGAAGGTAATCAAAGGCATATGGTGGTTTGGAATCAGGTGATCCAGGTTAACTTAGAGTAGCTAATTGAGAGTCTGCCCAGCTAAGGATTAAGCATTGAAACATTGAAACATTAAAAGGTCTTGGTGTATTTAATTATTGGGGGAAGGACAGCAGCAGCTTATAGGCCATCAGTCCAAGCAATCCAGAGCCTTCAGACTCCCAGACTCCTATAGAACTCTGGCGAATCTCCTGCCAAGCCACTGGTAATTCTACAGTTCTAACAACTTGTATTACTTAACAGAGTTTAGGTTACAGGTGGTGTAGGCCACCCTTGGTCCGGGGCTCTTTCCCCAGGATAAATCAGGCCAACAGTTAAGGGGGGGGCAGGCCCATCAGCTGATAGCCTTCCAGGCTGCCCGCTCCTCTGCCAAGCCACTGGCGACTCCTCTTGCCTAATTTTATAGTTTAATAAGTACAATTGATGATTAAATTGCAGTTCCACTACCCAGCTCTGTTATGGGAAGTGGCAGTGGCAGCAGTGGCCATACCCTTGCCCTACATTCTCTTCAGCCTGACATGTGCTATAATTAATCAGCAGTGGTTACATCAGCAGCAAGTCTTAGTAAAAACAAGTTTCTACACCTTGTCTCTAGGCTTTAAGCAAAACAAAGCAATGATAGGTGGAGCTAAGTAAAAAGTGATGCCTCTCTGTTTTTTATGATTCTCTTTATACTCTTTTAAGAGTCTGCGTAAGGACATTTACCAATTGCCAAACATCACACCCCCTGCACGCAGTATTTTCCTGTTGACAAAGATCAAGCTCTCTAAGGAATCTGTTTATCAAAGGATGTTTTCAAACTGGCAAATCCATGTCCCCCTCATAAGGCAGTCTCTAACTGACACAACATCATTAGCCCTTTCACGAGTTTGCTTTCAGCGGTTGGATCAGACACCTCCACATCCCACACTTGGGACCAAAACAAAAAACACATCCATTTAACACAACTGCATTTTTGAAGAAATCAAAACTTCCACCACACATGAGGTTCCTGGGTTCTGCTCTTTGGCTGTGGGTCTCTGCATCTGTTCTCATCAGTTGCTGGATGAAGCCTCTCTGATGACACTTGGGCTAGACTCTGGTCTATGGGTATAGCAGAATATCATTAGAAATCATTTAATTGACATTTTAAAATTAAAATTTACCATACATTTCCCCTATTTCCTAAAAATGATGGCTTTCTCTTCTCTGATGTGGGTTGTCTTAAGACCAAATGCTTTTTACTCAGTACTTTCTATGTGCTTCTATGCAAAGATCAACAGAAACTGCTTCATCTTCAAGGTGGGGTTTCTTATCTCTGGCTAATGAAGATGTCTGTAAATAACAGAATGGCATTTGGCCCTTTCTATCCTAATATTTAGGAAAAACTAGATGCTGTTGGCTGTCTAGTACCCAATATTGAAATTTTTGAACCATCTAGTTCAGCAATGAAAATTGGCTATGTTTTTTCTAAATAGAACCTCATTATCACCAATAATAAAGTCCAGCTAATAGACAAAAATACCAAGCTGGCCTTTTCTAAAATAATAAATAAATGAATCCTCTTTATCCAAATGACTTTATACCATAGCCGTAAGTAGAATTTTCATAAAAATGTAAATTGCCTGTATCAGTTGCTCATATTTAAATGCTCCCCTTTTTGTTTTGATTTTTCTTGTTTTTATTTTTGTTGTTGTTTTGTAATGTTCCATCCGAAGAGCCTCAAAATTATTGTTAGCTCGAGAAAAATACCTAGAAGACTCATTTTTCTCTTTGAAAACTAGTAAGTTTCTATTAAAATTACTGTTAAAAGATCACTTGTGGAAGAAAATTCTGTACTTTTTTTAACATGTTAAAAATATTTACTTGAGAGGTCATCAGTCTGGTTAGCTCTAACTGCTCTAAATTCCTATAAAAGCAAACTTAAATCCAACACAGCCAGAAAACTGAAGCAAAGACATTACAAATTAGAAAGTGCCAAACACCTGCTACATATTTTCCACTCGGATTAAAAGTATTTTCTTTTCCTTTTTTGACATGTAATCTGAAATAAATATAAATAAATAAATAATAAAATAAAAAGCAAATGTCTTCAGCCCCTACCTATGGATTCTTGTGGTTATGAGAGCTGCCTTATTCATGAGCATGTTCTCCTCAAATACACTTTTTGAAGTGCATTTTTTTTCTAATGTTTTTCTCTACACAAATAGAATAGTTTCAGCTACCATTGGATAAGCATTGGAAAAGGAAAGGGCTTTTTCAGAAGTTGAGTAAAATAATAATATCTGGATATCCTAAATCCTTCAACGGCCATGCTCATATGGTAGTATCAAGGAAACGGATGGCAACTGCTGAAGGTATCTTTACAGAAACACTGTCGGTCCACCATTAAACTGTGATAGAATTACTGATATCTGAAGCAGCATCATTATGACAAAGTGTGATATTTTCATTTTGACAACCTCTAGAGTATATTTTCTCTAACTTGTTATTTTGTTTACTAAATGTGTGCCTTACCTCAATGAATTACTATAAAGAAATAGAATCAAGGATATTTTCCATGATGCTAAATATTCACCACACAAAATTGCTCAGAATTGATAAGACTGTTTCACTTCCAAAACTTAATTTTTGAGCCAATTACAGTATTACCATAAATATTTTCATTCTAACTTGTAAATTATATATAAACATAATTTATATTTATAATATAATAATATTATATATAATTATATATAATAATATAATTCAGTTTAGAAAGTAATTATCTGACTGAATAGGTTAAATTATTTTATCACTAAGAATAAAATTTTAAGTAATTGTACAGTTGAAACACTTTTTTAGACAATCTATTCTAATCACCCTTTTTCCATCTTATAGATGCTCCCTGTCTACCCAACTTCACACTGTCATAAATTTTTATTTGAAACACTTATATTTATTAATAATTAACAAGCACCTATATTTTATAATACTTAATACCTATAACCTAATATTTATAAACAATACCTAAAAACACCTAACCAATCCTATTTTAAGTTTATTGAAAGGATATTAAAATTCTCTAACTCAGGTCCATGTGGGCATCTTGGCTAATAGTCTAGCTCTGGCAATCACCGAAAAGTTATCTTTCACTTGGATAAGCTTCCTATGGGCCTAACAATCACTGTCTGCCCATTCGTGAGGCCAATTGGCCTCATCACTCAGCTTGTGTCCAGCTTCAGTTACACATGGCACAGATGCTATACCATGTGAAGCCTAATCTTTTACTGTAAAGCTTTTTACAGCTTCACATGGTAGAGGCCGCCCTTTGGCCTGTTTCCTAGGTCCTTGCCATGGCCTCTGAATTTCACCCGCCTTCTGGCATTTTGCTGCTCACCTGGCAGACTCCACCTCCTAGTCTTCTCAGCTATTCTTAGTCCTTACTGAGGCTTCTGATTGCTAATTTGCTTCAGGACTATTGCAGCCTAAAGGTTGGCAGATGGCATACCTTGTTTCATTCTTCTCCCACGTGTGCTTCTGTCTTCCTCTGTCCATGGAGCCAAGAGATAGTCACGTGGAGTTCCCTAGTGTATATAGGGTGTTGCAGTGTCTGGAGGACTCAAGCTCTTTTGAAAACCAGCAATTCTGTGACTTCTGTGGCTTTGTAGCCACGTCTATACTGGGTGCCCTCCATAGGCCTCAGTCCAATCTGGGCTCTGCCCACCCATGTAACTGAATTTTTTAATTATTATTTAACACTTATTTATTTATTACTATATTCATTTATAACAAACACCAACAATTTCTTAACTATTAATCCTATAAATTCCTACAACCCCTTTAACCTATCCACTAAACCTATTGATAATTATTTTTCTAACTTTTTAGAATGATACAGTCTCTGGGGCAGGTCCTCAGTCTTCAGGAACATATTCTTTGTTGTAGATTCTTTAACGCACTTAGCAGTCCTTTTTCTGGATCTCTCAGATACAGGTTTGTCAGGGTAAGTTGGTTATTGCAGTCTCACCTTAAATAAGGCTTGATGCTTTCTTCTCTCTGGGTGACCCCAGCCCCTTCGCATCAGCAACTCTGCCGCTCTACTTCAGAGTCCTTAAAACCAGGCGCAGTTTCCTTTAGGCCACTGTTCAGACAGATCAAATCCCTCTAGGCAAAAGCCGAGCCACAGGGTTTAGTCCTTGGCCTTTTGGTGGCTTGCTCAGGCTTTCTTTGCTCACCAGCTTCTTTCTGCCTCAGGGAAATCTGGCCATCAAATGACGGCCAGCACTTTTTTCAGTAGGACTCTCTGAGCTCTCTAGCATCAGGGGCCTCTTTTCCTTCTGGGCTCCATGCACTGTCCTTAAATAGGAGGAACTCTGTTTCAGCTTAATTTGGGCTCCGCCCACTTAGCAGCTGAAAACAATGTCAGGCCAGATACTTTGTTTCTTCAAGTCCATTAAGTCTTTCCTGTTTTTCTGACAACCTTGTTTTTCAGTCCATTGAGTATTTCCTGACTTCAACCTTGTTTTTCAGTCTATTAAGGCTCCTGTTTGTTTCCTGGTTTTAGTCCACATGCTAATAATGATCTTCATGCCCCAAATTAAGAGACAGTATCAAAAATCCCTATATATTTTCTAAATCTAATTTAATTTATCTAACTCCCTACACAGCCCAGCCCAGGTCCCCATAATGTTCAAACAATGCCAAGCTACCAGCCCTTTTCAGATTTCTAGGCCTTCAGAGCTCTCTGAATGCTTGCCCAGAACCACATGCTGCTAGTTGCCAAACTGTATGCCCTTAAAGAGTCCTTACGAATTCTAACCCATCACACTACACATAGTATCTCTTTCTAAAATGTAAACAGCAGCAAAGTAACAAAGTACACAGAGACCACAGATACATTAAGCATGTTCATGTGAAACTTAACACATAGCACATATGGACCTTGAATATATCATAGGAAACTAAAGTAAACCTTAAATGTTAATGTATACATTAGGCCTTGGATATTACCAAGGAAAAACTGACATCTATAAGAAAAAAATATGAATGTCCTATGTCAGACTTGTTACAATTAGTTTATAATTCATGCTTTTATGTGCCTGCTGTTAATGTGTGTAGAGTGAAATCCACTTTTTGGGTTAGATTATCACTCAATTCTTTCCTTTGAGGAAGCTAGCTCTTGAGAAGAATTGGAGCATCTCTTCAAAAACTCATTAAGAGAATGTCTGACATTTGGACTCATTTGTTCCTAGAGTTAATCTCTGATATGTCCTCTACTAGTGAATAGGAAAATAGAATGGTAGTTTTCTCTGTCCAGTCCATGAATTACAGCAAGCAGGTGTTGTAGTAGTGTATCTGATATCCTTGGGACAGTTAAAGCACTCAGTAAAGGGTGGCTAACTGTAATGAGAGCTTAAATATCTCTTAGAGACTATCAGAGCTTAATGAAGATAGAGAAATCAATAAAATAAATCATATCTGGGAAAAATTTTAGAAATATGTATGGCTTGACTTGATGCCTAAAGAAGGGAGATTATATCCACAAACTGAGAGGATGTTCAGCATACTTCAGGAATTGGACTGCCTTTTGGGGCGAAAACCACCAAGAAATGTGTGGTGAATAGCTGAGCTTGGCATAAGGAACTGGTTTTTCAAGTGTGAACAGTCAATGAGAAGATTGGATGAGTTGGCTGGAATCATAAGAAAATCTTTAGACTTTCTCTACCATTGTGGCTAATGGTAAACTTTGCTGCCCTATACCTTGAATAACACCATGATGGATTGCAAGTTATTTTATTATTATTTCCTTGTTATTATAATTATATTCTGTGTTGAGATTAATTTATGTGGATTTAAGATTTATGAGAAAAGTTTCTCTATACTTTCCTTTTCTAGAAAGATTTTTGTGTGAGGCCTTATTTCCATTAAAACACGCCTAATATGACTACTATTTATAAACCTAGAAAATATTGATGCTCCAGTTTTCTGTCCCTCAATGTGGTACATGTAAGGAAGCAGTTCTTATACCTTCTTTAGAAGAGAAAACAGTTCTCTGTTCCCGAGGGTCTAAAGTGTTTCCATGACAACCAACTTCTCACTTTCCAAGACCCCCTCACAATGCCACACTATCAAGACCCCTGGGGGTCTCAGAAGTACCACTGTGTGTGCCAGTATTTTCTAACAGGACAATTTGTTCTGGTCTGTGGCCAATGCTATTAAACGGTCGTAACATTTGTTGAAATATTATCTGTGACTCAGAAGAATCTTCATCTCCAGAGCCACTGATTTTTTGTTAAATATCATGGGGACCTTCCAGCTAGATAGAATACAATTTGAAAATACCCTCACAGAGCTTGTGAGTTTGCCCTGGAGGTGGTAAAAAAATCATATATGGTATTTTATAACCAGTGGGTTGTTAGATAAGGAAATGTCATTGCAATGCCTTCTTAAAGAATGAAGCATTTTAGATATATCAATTCCTTGGGCTAATAGTGAAATAGGGAATGGAAAAGGTGAGACAACAGAAGAGAAAGGAGATGGTGAGACAGGATAGGGACAGGAAAAAATTTTGGCAAAGGAAAAGAAGGTTTTAATCCCAAAATCATATGTACTCACATATTGTTAAAGTTTAGAAACACAAAGTTAAGATTTTTAGTTAAAGCCTCATCCTATTCACCAGAAAATTTTAGAAATTCTCAAAACTTTGGTTTGCAGTAAATATGCTACTTTCTAGCTTCTAGATACTACTATCTTAAAGAAGCCTACACTCCCACCCTCTAACTGGGAGGGGTGGAAAGAAGGCACTGTGATGGAGATGTAACCTTACATAATAAATAAACATAAAAAAAAAGAAGCCCACGCTCATGTTCCCGGGGGCATGACTTACTTTGTTTCTAAGTGTCATCAGTTTTTATCCCCATATAACATTTAAATTAGGAATGCCTTTTAATTAAGTCATGTCTTAAAGAATCCCACTTACATGTACTGTTATAATTTTTTGTGAGTGTCCACAACACACGTTTAAAATTTAGTAAAAATTTAATAAACTCTTGACTCTCTTTTAGACAATACCACACCCATACTATAGGTATGTTTTCTTTCTGAATGCCCCTTTCCTTCTGTTAACATTTAAGCTTCACTACATATTAAAGCATCTTTATTAGTTTATAGTTCTGCTTCATTACTCAGTTTTCCTGATAGTTTTTTTTTTTTTAATCTCAAAGCTACAAATCCATATGTGACTTGAGCCAATGTCCTTAAAACTTGGAACTCCCCAATCTGCTGTTGGAAACAGTGGATCTGTGCCTCTTTTCCTGTGTCCCTTGAGAGGCAAGTGTCAGGGAAACCTAGAGTAGAGAAGATTTCAAGAACAATGAAGGAAGCAAGGCTATTGGACAGATGTACACGACGTGAAAAGAGAAAAGTAAGAGAAGATGAAAACTGGAAAATATTGCTGGTGCTTTGTCATTTAGTCTGTCCCTGGTGACCACCTTCCAAAATAATATTGAGGAGATGTTAGCGAACCAATGAGATCTGACAATTGATAAAGGAGTATTAGAGTTAAAAGAAGACACATGTTTTAAGAGCTTTGCTAGTGAACTGAAAATATGAATATAGAGAAGCACATGGTGGTGCATGTCTATAAGCCCAAAGTTGGAAGTTAAGGCAAAGGTATCCAAATTTGAAGCCATATATGTGTTACCTAAAGAAATCCTGTCTCAAAAAAAAAATCAAAGAAAATGTGTTTTTCTGTATGGAACAGGCTTGATGTCTATAATTTTCTAACAGTTGTTGATAAAATGAGAAAAATCCAATACATAGTAAAGAAAATGGTAAATCATACTTAAAAATGAAATGTCAAGTTTTGACCTCTCGCTACCAACCGACATAAA
>CAJQZJ010000592.1:1236046-1252337 GCA_907164525.1 Lophiomys imhausi
GCATGCCACAAAGGATTTAAAAAGCTCACAATGAAATCTATTTACTTCTAGGCATTTCAGAAATCAGTGAGACAACAGAAGTTTCAGTAGTATAATTCTTTGTAATGTGGAAGAGAGATTTAAGTCTTTAAGATTGGAAAAAACTGAGGAGTTCATAGGAATCATTCTCTGTAACTAACTTAAAAAATATATTTAGTTTAAATGGTTATCCTCATATAGTGCAGAAAGATTATACAAGGATAAGGACAGAGGGAGCAAAACCATGCATCTACTGCTGTAATTCTGGGAGAGATAAATTTAGGCTAGATTAGAGGTATAGAGATGAGAAATGTATAATAAAAAAATTGGATAAGAACACTTTCAAAGTAATTCACATCGTATGTTTATGCAAATGGTTTTTAGAGGAATAGATACATTAGAATTGGCTCTAACATATTTTTTTTCAGTTACTATAAACAGTTCCAAAGACAACATGGAGTAGAGACTTCTGAATTTGTCTTGGGGCATGCTAAGCTTAAAGTTTTTATCAACATCTGAAAGGAAATGTTCTGTAAAAAATATGAGACTTGAGTTTGATGGACAGTTTAGATATATATCTATAGATCTAATCGGCATTCTATTCCATGAGATAATGGATGGAAATTGAATCTAAATTAATATTTTGTAGTATGCAAAGGTTCTAAATGTAAACTGTGATGAAACAAGAGCAAAAAGAGAATATATAAAGGCCAAAAACATCAAATATATGATAATATATGAGTAAGTAAGCAACTCAGGTAATACTGGGGCTGTTCCATTAGAGATAAGATTAAGAGTTTTCCACTGGCCTGGCAATGTGGGGAGCGGGGGTCATTGATTACAAGAAAGGTGACTCTAAATGGGGAGTAACTAAGGGCAACTGGGTGGTGATTGAGAAACTGAAGTTAACAGATGGTCTACCTGATGGCTATAGATGCTGCTCTTAAAGAATCTTATTGTAGATCCAGAAAACCCTCTTGATTCCTAAACAACTCAAAATTTAACTATGAGACTCTAGCTATATATTCTTCAACCACCTCAGAGACCTGAGAGGGATAAATATATCTGATTATATAGGAAGTGCAGGGCCTGCAGCTTCCAAAACTAAAGAATGACATATCAGTGGCTGCCTGGACAGTTCCCATTTTCTCTCCATACATTACAGCATCAATCTTCAGCCATTTGGCCCCATTTCTCTGACAGACATTGATTGTAGAGCAGGAATTATGAAGGACTTACCTACCCTGTCTTGGCAGAGCTAGGCTGTCGACTTATCTGCTTCCAAGTTTTGTCCTTTTTGGACAGAAGCCTGTCTACAGTTGAAGCAAGGGGTTTTTCTTGCCAAGATAAAGGCTTACCACCAATTCAATCATCTCCCACTGGAGATTCTTCGATGCTCATCTTCTACTTGGAGTAGAATAGGGGGTGCTGTCAGGAGCTGACATGTCTCGATATCAAAAAATCTTAAGTTAAGAAAACATCTTAGGGGATTGTGATTGAGATGTAACTTGAAGAAATAAAAAATAAATTACTAAAAAAAACGAATCTTATTGTAAAAGGAAGATAGACTGATGTTCTATTAAGTAGTAAGTGTTAGCTAATTAGGAGCAAAATGCTGCTGGGTAGAGGTAGTCAATTTAAAATGAAAAATGCTGAGATATATTTGGAGCTGAACAATTGTTTTCTACTTGAGGGTGATATGGAGGGTGAGAATTGGGAGTGGTTTATCCTTGATTCATGAGAGATGAAAGAGTTCACGGAAAGTTTATTGAGGTGGGTCAGCTAGCAGATGGGGAGATGACATGACAGATGGGAAGTTGTGATCTTTTCACTTGGCTGCAATTCGTTTCTTCTCCTCAGAGAAATATGAATGTGGATATTAGCAGAAAGTGAGGACCGTAATGGAGGCTTTGGATTTTCACCCAAGGCATCCATGTCTACTACTTCATACAACACATTCCACTGATTCTGTCTTTCTGTACTCCACCTATCAGCATTTTATTTATCTCCTTTCTGCATCCATAGTGTGAGTTCTAATCTGGCAAAGTGCTCTCAAAGTTCTAGACTTATTCTGTCTCATATGCTGGGCTGATAGGAACCAAACATGAGTTTAACTCAAGTGTCTCCTTGATGTGCAGTTGCATTCCTGCCACTAGCCACTGTGAACAATAATTGCCTAAGGTTACATAGTTTTATTTCAAATTCACAAATGTAAACTCAAATTGCTAACATAATATATAGAAGAAACCCAACTGTTTGGGTTTCTAAGAAAATTTTTATGAAATGTGGAGAATGAATGAGTGCTCAGTCTTCACTCATAAGTAGGACATCTCTATCATGGCCTCCAAGACCCCGAGAACATCATAGAAAAGGGAAATATATTAGAGTTGCAGGATGAGGAGGAGTCCTACAAAATGTTGTCTTCTGGGTATGAAATAGCTGATGAAACAATTAAAGACAAGAGCTATGGCAACCACACAAAACCTGTATGCATGTACGTGAACATGTACACACACACACACACACACACACACACACATATCTTAAGGAAAGAATGTTAAAACTTGAAAAGAAGGGGGTCTGTAGAAATTGAAAATGAGAGAAGTGAGGGTAATGGAATGAATATGTTCATAATATAATGCATAAATGTAGAAATTTGTTAAAAAGAAAAACAAAAAAGGATATTTTGCTTTCTTACCTTTTTAAAGTATCATTTTCCTCTTTTTTGATGAACTTTTTCCTATTTTCTATTCTTTTTTCTTTGTCACATCACACTCAACTAATGACTGAATCATGCACTGGCCCTACAAAAGAGGCACAATCAGTCTTTCTCCCACCATCAAATTTGCATATCTATGGATAGCTGCTACCCCCCGATTTGTCAAATATTTTATGATATTGAAAGCAAAATCATATCTTTAAGGCTAAAAGTGTTATATTTAATTTTTCATAATACATCTGGGATGACAATGTTTCATTTAAGAATTTTTATTGTGGCCACATAATATTGCTAATTTCTAAATTGTATTTTAATTATGTGTATAATATTTATTTATTTATTTATTCATTCATTCATTTATTATTTATTTATTTTAGGTTTTTGAGACAGAGTTTCTCAGTGAATCCTTGACTGTCCTGGACTCAGTTTGTAGACCAGGCTGGCCTTGAACTCACAGAGAACCTCCTGCCTCTGCCTCTAGAGTGCTGGGATTAAAAGTGTGAGCCAGCATGCCCAACAATATATTTTTTTATAATTCGGATTTCAGACAAATGAGAGAAATATATTTTTCATGTAAGTCTAATAGGATGTGATGCCCCAAGGTACTTAGGTAACTTGTATAAGATATGATGTGTAGACTCAAACTAGGAGGTGACTGGGTTGTGATTACTACACTCTCCAAGTCTTAGAACTAAGAAGGTGAAGAAAAGAAAGTAGATTATAATATAAATTTCCCTGAAGGAACTCATGTGGAGTGTGTCAGAATTTTTCTGACTCTCGTTTTCTCTGGACTACCCCAAGAGCAACAGCAAGTACACCTAGACAGCCAGCAAAACATCTAGCTGTTCTGATAAAAGCTACTGGGACAACTTAATATTAAAGTCATGTGAAGAAATGTGAACGGTTTGATAGTGTTGATTCATGTACTAGAATATTTGTGCATTTCTTTACTATTCATGTTGTCTAGATACAAATTATGCTTGAATTGTGATGTAGATCTTCTTTTATTCAGTCCTTAAATCAGTTTCTTCATTTAATGTCTCTGATGATTGAAGTGGCTGAAGCATTTTTTTGTTTTTGTTTTCATGAAAAAAGCTGGGTAGAAGTCAGTTTTGTGGTTCTAACCTATCCTTATGGGTTATCCCCCATTTTATCATAAAGGGGATCATAGGAAACACGGGTGAGCTTGAGTCTAGCAGCTGTTCAGGTTTACTAGGATTAGATTTATTGTCCTGATCCCTGTAGCTATTACTACCATGAATCCAAATGTAGTAGAGAGGTGAAGAGTGATCTTCATCAGTTTCTTCTATTCATTCTTGGAGGGAGCATCTTCACCTACCAACAGCACCTGTGTTTTACTAGGTTTAAGTTCTAGCTCAAAGATGTTTTCCTTGCCCTTCTCTAATGTACACTTTAAGCTTTCACTTTATTGAAACATTTAGTAGTTTCTCACAGCTATTCACATTTCTGTAACTACAGTCTTCTTTTTATTTTTTAATTCAGTTTAATTTTTTTACTGTTTATTTATTACTTCAATTTTCATCTCCATCATAGTCCCCTCCCTCTCCCCATTTCCAGACCCACCTTCTCACCCTCCCACCCTCTCCCCCTTCTCTCAACTCTCCTACTCCTCTGGTGTGGGGTGTCCTACATATCAGCCCCCCTTCAGTTCAGCAGCCATGTGAAGGCTAAGAGCTTCCTCTTGCACTGGGGGCATACATGGTAGCATCCCCCCAGGACAAATTGGTTCCATTAATAGGTACCAAAGTCTATGTTCATGTTCCTTTCACTCTGTTGGTTGTAGGATAGTTATCCTGTACTATATAGTTAAAATCCAGTTATAATTGAATAGATGCCATGTGCATCTTTCTGGGTCTGGGTTAGCTCACTCAGGATGAGCTTTAGTCTGCTTTTTATATGATTCATATTTCACTGATACTCATGCCATCTATTTGGCCCCTTTTCTTCTTTGTTTCTTTGTTTATTGAAGTTGTATTTGCTGCAGCCTTGGTTGGGTTGAGCACTCTTTTGTGGTAAGTCAGTGTTAGTAAACACGCATTTTTCATACCTGCACTTCTACAAACCTCCCAATCTAACATTAAACTCTTTCCAGTGTATTTGGTTTATGTTGTATCCAATTGATATAAACAGATCTGCAAGATTGTGAATCTGAGCAGGAGCTGCAAATGCAGTAGTGTGATTTAGCATAGCCTTTTGGTTTCTCTCCTTTGCTCTGAGAGTGTTCACATCCTACACTGATATTATCCTTTAATACTAGCCTATGGAATTAAAAGGAAACATATGTATCCCCAAAGATGAGAGAACTGGCAAAACCAGACCATAAAATATGGAGTTAGAAATGAAGCTGTGCTCTTGTTATCCATAGAGGTTTAGGGATGCTTGTCACAATATCAACTATAAAAAGCTAACTTATATAAAATAGGCAGGTAGGTATGTTGTTATCTTCAAACACACACACACATACACCAAGACTAAATATAGTCTATATATATATATATAATAATGAAAGGCAAAGACAAATATTCCTCTTATTACAGGTATGAAAATTATTGCCTATATTATGTAGTTGAGAAAATATTAAAATAATCAAATAAAGTAATTTGGAATATATAACATTCATGTAATGACATTCTGTCTATGAACAATGACATTTGGACATAAAGTAGTTTGTGAAATTTAGTTGGTAAACTGCATTGTATGAAATGCTATGAATAGTTCAGAAAAAAATTCCATTCTGTTTTCAGTAAAGAAGACAAAAAACAGGAATTATAGCTTTGTATGTCTTATACTTACATGTCAGAAAATATAGTAGAATATAATATCCAAACAGAAAACATAAACTTAAAAGGCATTTTGAAAGAAAAAGCTTCAAGAGATGAATTCTTAGGTCAAAGACCAAATCATGGGCACGGTCATTAAAACAGACTTTAAAAGAAAAAGCACTAATTCTAAAACATACCAGACCACCCTCTGTCAACAATCCTGAGGAGACGATTGCATCACGTCTACTTCTTATACGGCTTCTGGCAAGTTTCTTTACTTGAGCAGAATCACCATCCCACCCCCCCCCACCAAAAAAAAAATTACTGAACAGCACCATGGAAGTCAGACATAATAAAACTGCAGGTGATCTAAGGAGAAAAAAATATATGTCTCAAAAATAATTTTATGAAGCTTTTGACTGACTAGCATTAAATCTGTGGGGAAAAAAAATCAACATTTTTCAACAATTTTGTATTTTCAAATGATTGCTATTCCATTTCTAAATACATGGGGTTGTTCCATATGTAAAATGGTTCCTGGGTCCCAGTTTTCTATTAGAGGGAAGGGCTAGCAATTTTCCTTTTGCATTCTGCCAGTGACACTTGTTAAAAGGTAAGCCTTGTTTGAAGGTAAGTGTCTTAGTCTGCTGCTGCTGCCTCAATGAATCCCTCCAATCTCACAGGAAAACTGTTCCCCTGACTCTTGCTGAACCCATATCTTCAATGTTCCCTGAGCCTTAGGTGAAGTAGTGGTATTGTAGATGTGTCAACCGAGGTGGGGGTCCATAACTGTGCATTTTGATTGGTTGTGATTTTCTGTAATGTTCTCCATCTGTTGCAAACAGAAGTTTCTTTGATAACGAGTGAGGAATGCCCTTATGAGTGGACATAAGGTCAAATATTTTGAATGTAGTAAAGGTTAGTAAAGTGACAATTGTAGGTTCTCCTCTAAGATCCATGGCTTCACTAGTCTTGAATAGATGGATAGGTTTCCAGGACCAGGCACAATTTCATTTTTGTTCATCCAGTCTTAAGGTCAATCAAAGAGCTTTTTACCACCAATGTTTACATGTCACAGTAGTGTTTGGGGTTATTGCATCATGCTTGCTGTTGTGGTAGTTCACAGACATCATAACTGGGTAGCCCTTTTGGGCATAACAATATCCTACAATGTTTTAGAAGTCTCTTGGACAACTCACAAGAGGGCTTCTCCTGCTCAGTGTTGGGGTTTTGTTTAGATAGTATAAAGCTTTTATGGAAAATATTATCAGCCTAGATGAGAAAATTGTATAAAAACTATACATTTGTATTTACATACCAACTTATGCTCACTATAGAAATTTAAATAGTTAATTATTCATGTGATTCCTTATGAACTTTTTTTTTAGATTTCTTTTTGTTGTTTTACCCTCCATCTTTCTGTATTTAATCCCCTGCCACTACTTTAGCCCTCTCTATCGCTCCCCCACTCCTATACAATGGTCCCTCCTTAGTTTCTTGGGTTCTTTTAGTTACTCCAAAATATGTACTCACATCTCAAGATTTGGATCTAGGAGCCATCATGAGAGAATATCTAACATTCGCCTTTCTAGGTTTCAGTTACTTCACTCACTATAATCTTTTCTAGTTCTATCCATTTACCTGTAAAGTTCATAATTTCATTTTGATAAAACTATTTCATAGTGCAAATGTACTGCATCTTCATTAAATATTCATCACTTCAAGGACATTTATGTTCTTTCTATTTCCTGGCTATTGTAAATAAATAATTAGTAAACATAGATGAACAAGTATCTGTGAGACAGTATGTCAAGTCATTTTGGCATATGCCAAGAAATAGTATTATGGAAGAATATGGTAGATTTGTTTTTAGAGTTTGGGGATTATCTACATTGATTTCCAAAGTGACTTAACAAGTTTTCAATCCCCTCCAAAATAAATGAGGGTTCCATGTTCCCTATACTGCCCCCAGTGTTTGTTACCAGTTTTATTCACATTTGCCATTATAACTGGGGTAATATAAACTATCAAAAGTCAGTATTTTGTGCCCTTTATGAATTGTAAAATTTTTAATATTTACTTTTACATATATGGATGTTTTGTCTCCATGTACATCTGTGCACCATGGACATAAAATTCTTGAAGAAGCCAGAAAGAGGGTATCAGATCGCCTTCTGATTGACATTACAGTCAGTAGTGAACCATTTTGTGGGTTCTTTAGACAAAACTCAGATTCTGTCAGATATTATATATGAAATTATTTCAATATTTCTGTAATTTAAAGATTTTTTGTGTGTTCAATATGTAATCTATGTTATAGAAGCTTCCATGTGCTACTGAGTGGAATCTATAGTCTTTAGTGTTTGGGTAAAATGTTCTTTATATATTTGTTAATTCCATTTAATGTATGGTGTCATTTAATTTTTGATATTTCTCTACTTATTTTCAGATGACCTATATATTTGATTTGTGGGGTATTGAAATCACAAATTATTAATGGGTTTTTATTAATCTGTTAAACCCATGTTAATTTTTGCTCTCTTCAGTGCTTTGTATTTTAATAATTATGACTTTGTATTTCACTATTCTATTCTGCCTCAAATATTGATTCATGTGTTTTATTTAGATTTCATTTTTTGAATATAATTTTAAAATATTGTTCCTTTTTAATCATGTCAATTTTTTTCTTTCTCTTTCACTATGGCAGATAGTTTTGCTAGGTATATTACTCTAGGTTGGTCATTTTGGATTCTTAGGACTTGGAATCCATGCTCCAAGTTCTGGTTTTAAAAGTTTACATTAAGAAACTTCATGGTTTTGAGATGAGTTTTCCTTTATATATGACTTAAGTTTTTTCTTTCTCCTCTTTCGATAAAGGTTCTTTATTCTGTATACTCATTATTTTAACATGATCTACGATGAGTTATTCTTTTCTGGTCTTGTCTATTTGGTGTACTATATGCTTTTTCTATCTATATAGGTATGCCTTTCATAAGTTTGATGGTGTTTTCTATCACCTTGTTGAAATTCTCATCTATCCCATTGAGTTGGGATATTTCTCCTGTTGTAAAAGACCTGCAGGGCCTGGTGGGAGGGCTGACTGGGTTTAGGTCTCCAGGGTGGGACTTATGCCCATAAAATAAATATGCCAAGACCTTTTAATGTTTTAATGCTTAGGTCTTAGCTGGGAAGACTCTCAATTAGCTCACTTAAGTTAAACCAATCACCTAGTCCAAACCAGGCAGCCACTTGGCTATCTGTACCTTCCAAACCCACATTCATGTCTGTCTTCCTCTGATTTTCCTGACAGAAAGAGCTTCCTCTTTCTCTTCCCAGAGTTCCTTTCTTCCTTTCAGGAAGTTCCACCTTTCTATTCTCTCTCTGCTCAGCTAATTGGCCATCAGTGACTTTTATTATCCAATCAGAGAATGCCTCAGATAAGATATTAATCAGATCTCAGAGCATTGAAACCCATCTCTGAAAACAGTACATAAGAACTTTCTCCAATATTCTCCCTCTCTAGAAGTCAGGAGAACACAAGGGTCTGGGTGGGTATGCAGGATGTGGGTCCTGATTCCTAACAAGAGTGTTGGGTGAGAGCTGGGTGTGGTGGAGTGCATGTAAATGACTCTCCTGTCTAGACCTTGGAGAAGAATTTGCAGGATATAGCTGGGTGGAGAGGCTCGATGTGGCATGAGGAACCTCTGTGTTGGGACAGGCTGGGTGTATCACAGAACTCAGAGGTTGATTGTGACAAAGGACAAATGGATTAAAAAAAAAAAAACTTGTGATGCATTTACACAATGGAATACTACTCAGCCATCAGAAACAAGGAAATAATGCAATTCTCAGCCAAATGGATGGAACTAGAAAAGCTCATCCTGAGTGAGCTAACCCAGACTCAGAAAGACGCATATGACATCTACTCACTTATAATTGGATTCTAAGCATATAGTACAGAATACCTATCCTACAGCCAACACATCAAAAGGATCAGGAACATAGTCTTTTTTTTTTTTTTACCTGTTAGTGTGACAATTTGCCTTAGGGGTGCTGCCATGCAGGCCCCTAGTGGAAGAGGAAGCTCTTAGCCCTCATATGACTGCTAAAATGAGAGGAGCTGATATATAGGGACACTCCACATTGGTAGAGGAATGGGTGGAAGAGGGAGTAGAAGGTGGGAGGGTGGAACCAGGAGGGGTGGAAAGAGGGCACTGTGATGGAGGTGTAACTTGAAATAATAACTAAACATAAATAAATAAATAAAAGAGGCAGTGGATGAAGGACCTGGGATAGATCCAGGTTTTAGGGAAAGTGTATGAGGAGGAAGAGCATAAAGATTTACATGGTAGACTCTGGAGAAGTGTATGAAATTTAGAAAAATCAGTAACGCTTAGTGTTAGACATCTGCATTTTTATGACGAATTTATAGCCACAGAGAGAAGAATTTCTGATTCAAAGACTGTCAAAAAATGAAAGATTTACAGAATAATACCCTTTAGGGTAAGGCACTTAGAATATCTTCTTTGGAGTATGATTTTGTGAAAAAGAAAATAAACACTTGTGCCTGAGGCAATAGACTTGTTAATACATTATTTCTATGCATTAACTATATCTTAATCTTATAAATTTTAACCCTTCTAATTGGGATTAGACTTGTTATCAATACAAGAATGAGTATCCATGATAGCAAAATAAAATGGTAAGTGGAAATAAAAAAAAAAGAACTTAGTTTCTTGGTTCTGCTGTTACTATATAAAAAAATCATCACTAATATACAAGTTGCTTTTTCATATTGGTACATAATTTATTCTCCTTAGGAGAGACCCCAAGTTTCCATCTGATTATTCAACATGGGCAAAAAGCTAAACTTTTAAAAATAAGTTCTGAGATTTACAGGTCCTCTATTTCATAAAAAAAAGAAAAATAGTTTCTAGCAGCCAAGCACATTTGTTATATTTTGGAAATTATTCACAAGTTTAGATTCTCCATCCCAAGGTGTGAGTCAGGTAGTATTTTCTTTGGATCCTGCACAACTAGAGCTAAAACTGTAAGATATTGTTTTCACACTATCTACTATAAACTTTTATTAATGGATATTCTAATAGGTATCTAATAAGTCTTTATGATAGCTCAGATCACAAATTTTTGCATGTGCTCAAATTTACCAAGATGTATCCTTTTAATACATACAGTTATATATATAAACTATAGCTCAATAAAGCTATTTTTAGAATAGCACACATTCATTCCGGACAGAAAATCATGGCCAAGGATAAAAGCAGTACCTGGAAGAGATAAATGCTTTACTAAAGATAAAATGTTTTACTAAATTTGTAAAAAGAAATCCAGAAATACATTGAGGAGGAAAATTCAGATTTTTCAAATGCTATTATATTGTCCTCTTGAAAAATGTATAAAATCTGTAGGGTACCTTCTGATTGGATATGAATTATATTCCAGAAGTAAAATGTAACAGTGACTATAACAGACCATGAAGGAGAATCTCTTTTGTGATCCTCTTCTCTGGAGCAACTTTTGAAAGAGTGCATCAGATGTCCCATACAGAGCCTCCTGCTTCTTCATTACCCTTTATTGGTTGCTAAGGAACTGTGACTATGGCGCATGCTTCATGACACATATTGGCTCACAGTTTTCTTTCTTTCTTTCTTTCTTTTTTTTTTTTTTACCAGTGCCCCATAATTTTTTTAATATTTTATTTTTTCAAGTTACATCTAAATGTCAATCCTCTCCCTACTCCCCCCTCCACTCCCACCCTCCCACTCTCAACCCCCCATACTCTTCCTTTTTTTTATTTCTTCAAGTTACATCTCAATGGCAAGCCCCTCCCTACTCCCCCCTCCAGTCCCACACTCCCACCCTCAACCCTCCATCCTCTTACCTTCTTTTTTTTTTTTTTAAAGTTTAAGATATATCTTATTTCCCCCTTTCAGTCCAACAAATGGCTCTTTCTCTTATAAAAATAGATACAATACAAAACAGCAGAGGTAATTAGGCCACAGTTATGAGGGTTATATTGCTTAGCGTACATTCCCAATATCTAGTCCATATGTATTTGGCACCTGACTTTAACTTTCTACTATCTAACCATCTCCATGAGTTTAAAGTTCTATATATAACTCAACATTCATACTTGCAACACAATTTTAAAAGCATATTCCTAGATCTATAACACTCTCTTGACTCATAAACAACTCAAAATTTAATTATGAGACCCTAGCTATCTATTCTTCAACCACCACAGAGACCTGAGAGGGATAAATATATCCGATTTTATAGGAAGTACAGGGCCTGCAGCTTCCAAAACTAAGAAATGAAGTACCAGTGGCTGCCTGGACAGTTCCCATTTTCTCTCCATACATTGCAGCATCGATCTTCAGTCATTTGACCCGTTTCTCTGTCAGACATTGATTGTAGAGCAGAGGTTATGAAGGACGTGCCTACCCTGTCTTGGCAGAGCTAGGCTGTGGACTTACCTGCTTCCAAGTTTTGTCCTCTTTGGACAGCATTCAATCTACAGTTGGAGCAAAGGGCTTTTCCTACCAAGAGATATGATTGTGACTAATTCAGTCATCTCCCACTGGAGATTCTTTGATGCTCATCTTGTACTTGGAGTAGAATAGGGGGTGCTGTCAGGAGTTGATATGTCTCGATATAAAAAAATCTAAAGTTACAAAAACATCTTTGAATGCCATATTCTGCAGATCTCTTGAGGTTTTTGAAGAGGCCCTATCTGTCTCTTATATTAGGATAAGCAAAAGTTGACTCCATGGTCCAGGAAATATCTTCAACAAAATCATAGAAGAAAACTTCCCAAACCTAAAGAAAGATATGCCAATAAAAATCCAAGAGGCTTACAGAACACCAAACAGATTAGATCAGAAAAGAAACTCCTCTTGCCACATAATAATAGAAACTCCAAATGTAGAGAACAAAGAAAGGATATTAAAAGCTGTAAGAGAAAAAGGCCAAGTCACATATAATGGCAGACCCATCAGAATCACACCTGACTTCTCCTCAGAAACTTTCAAAGCTAGAAGGGCCTGGACAGATTTCCTACAAGCCCTGAGAGAACATAGGTGCCCAGCCAGACTACTATACCCAGCAAAACTCTCTATCAACATAGAAGGAGAAAACAAAATATTCCATGACAAAATCAAATTTAAACAATATCTACCCACAAACCCAGCCCTACAGAAGATCCTAGAAGGAAAATTCCAACTCACAGTTTTTCATTGTCAGTTCTCTTGACCCTTGTGTTAAACGAGACAGTGGTAATAGGAACAGAAGAAGGTTTTCACTTTCTTAAATATCCCTCATGGCTACCTCAGCAGTGACAAGCTTCATGATGATGTAACAAGTGGAGTAAATGTACACAAGAAACCATTTTTGTATTAAGTGCACAGAGCGATCTTGTGTGTGGTAAAGAACTTTAGTATAAGTAAATATCTAAAGCTACACTCTTTTAAATATGAGAACATACAAGCTGTCAGAAAGTTGCTTTGAGCATTAAATTAAAATTTGGACCTAGTAGGTTCTGCTGTTTGCTTCTTGATCTATGTCTGCAATGTTTCAATATTTGAAAGTTTATTATATGGTTACATGACTACATCACATTTTAGAGTAATTTGAATTCACTTCTTTATTTACATATATATTTGATTATAACAGATAAGATAATATTTTCTTTACAACACTGTTTACTATGGTTGTTTTATCAGGTAAGAATTTGAATATTAGTGTACGAAGGACTGCCCAATCCAATTTTACAGGTGATTAAACTGAGGTTGAAAGTTTAAATGGATACATTTATTTATGTCAAATTGAGAGCTAGAAGCTCTAATCAGAAGACCACAGCTCAATATCCTTTATACTGCCCCACACTACTAAAGAGAAGGAGCAAATTAAAGAGGGAAAAACGAAACAGGAAATGATATTACAGAATATGATATAAATTCAAGGGTGCATGTTGGGATCATCAATAATATTATTCAACATGAATGTGTGTGTGTGTGTGTGTGTGTGTGTGTGTGTTTACTTACACATATAGCCAGATGCACCCAGAACAACTGAATTTGACTTTTGAGTTTTGACATGAAAAGTGCCATAGGTAAATGTGAACTTGAGAATTTTGGGAGTGAAGATAGAAACTGTGGTAAAGTTCAATCTGAGACGCTCTGTTTGAACTCCACTCTTAGACCTCTTTTATCATCGTACCCAGTTAAAATGAAGAAAATCTTTTCTTTGGCCTGCTGAGATGCTCAGTGTCTCAGAGGGCATGGTGTTCTTTCAGAGGACACAAGTTTGCTTCCCACCTGCTCACAGACTGTTCACAATGACCTGTAACTCCAGCGCCAGGAAAGCTGATACTTTCTTCTTCCCTCCAACAGCACCTGCACTCACATGCAAGTACACACACACACACACACACACACACACACACACACACACTTAAAAATCAATCTTGAAAAAAGAAATTATAGCCTTACTTGGTTTCTTAAAGTTTATCTTCTTTTCTGTTTCTTCTGGGAAATCGTGTAGACTCATACAGTTGCCTTTTAAATTAACATTGGCACTAAAGCAATAGTTTCTATCAGGAGTCATGTTTTCTTTCTTTCTTTTTATTTCTTCAAGTTACATCTCAGTCACAAACCCTTCCTTACTCCCCCCTCCTGTCCCACCCTTCCACCCTCTTCCCCCCAACAGCTCCCCCTTTCAGTCCAACAAATGGTTCCTTCTCTTATAACAGTAAATACTATACAAAACAACAGAAATAAATATGCCACAATTATGAGAGTTAAATGGATTAGCATACATTCCAAATGTCCAATCCATATGTACTTGGCCCCTGACTTTAACATTCTACTATCTAACCATCTCCATGAGTTTAAAGTTCTATATCTGACTCAGCTTTCATACTAACTTGCATCACAATTTTAAAAACATCTTCTTAGATAGAGAACACTCTCTTGATTCCCTAAACAACTCAATATTTAATCATGAGACTCTATCTATCTATTCTTCAACAACCTCAGAGACCTGAGAGGGATAAATATATCTGATTTTATAGGAAGTGCAGGGCCTGCATCTTCCAAAACTAAGAAATGACATATCAGTGGCTGCCTGGACAGTTCCTGTTTTCTCTCCATACGTTCCAGCATCAACCTTCAGCCTTTTGGTCACGTTTCTCTGACAGACATTGATTTTAGAGCAGGAATTATGAAGGACTTAACTATCCTGTCTTGGCAGAGCTAGGCTGTTGACTTACCTGCTACCAAGTTTTGTCCTTTTTGGACAGCAGTCTGTCTACAGTTGAAGCAAGGGGGTTTTCATGCCAAGAGATAGGCTTGCCACTAATTCAACCATCTCACACTGGAGATTCTTCGATGCTTATCTTCTACTTGGAGTAGAATAGGGGGTGCTGTCAGGAACTGATATGTCTCAATATCAAAAAAAATCTTAATTTAAGAAAACATCTTTGAATGCCATATTCTGCAGATCTCTTGGGGTTTTTAAAGATGCCCTGTCTATCTCTTGTATTTAGATAAGCAAATGTTGCTTGTCTCTTAACAACTTGATTTCTGATTAGCTTAGAGAATATCTGTGATAGACTGTCATAGTAGCTAACAAAATGACACACTTGCATGACCAGGAGTTTACATTTCTTAACTATCCTAAATGGTTTAAGACGGTTGGTATCAAGAAGCCAGAGCTTCACATTTCATTTTTAAGCATTACTAGGTGCAATACCTTTAAGAAGCGTTACCTTTAATTTTGTATCAATATACAAAGACAATACCAATGTGGCCAAATATACTCTTAATTTTGTATCAATATACAAGGGTCAATACTATTGTGGCCAAATATAATCTTAATTTTGTATCAATATACAAAGATTAATAGCGATGTAGTCCAATACAATCTTAATTTTGCACAATATACAATGGTCAATACCACGTTAGCCAAATATAATACTAATTTTGTATCAATATTCAAAGGTATAAGGGCATATTCAATAATCTGTCCCTCTTCTTGGTCCTTCCCATACTATGTCTATGTCCCATTTTTCTCAAGTCTGTGCACTCCTACATAGGAGGGAAAGAAGGATACAGAAAAGAAAAAGAAGGAAGTCTCTGGGTCTAACCTCCAAAACCCATTTAACAAGACCATTTAACAGCTTGTAGTCTCTTCCCCTAAATAACAAAGTTTTCTGTTATCCATCAAATAACCAAAAAAGGGGGGGGAGAAACACCCTCCCCACCCTCTGGGCCTGGGACGTTGCTCTCTTAAAATGACTTCCTGCTGATTTGGGTCATAGTAAACCTATTTGGGGCCCAAATCAGAATGGAAAAATGGTTAAAAATGTTAATACAATCCTTTTATGTTCAGTCGTTTTGTTCTCAGCTGTTTAGATGTCCTAAGAACTTTGTAGACAGAAGCTGATCTTCCAGGCTTTACTGAAGTTCTGGCTGGGGCAGTCTGTGGAGCTGAATGATCTTAGTGATTTTGAGTTGTTGTGGTTGTAGACTTTTGATGGAAACAGCTATTGAGGAAGTCTGCAAGGCTGGATCATCTGGGCCACTTGTCTTCTTTGGTGTCTGATCTGTTTTCTGTTGAGGTTTCCATTGTCCAGTTGTCCCTGGATTCCTTGAATGGATGCTTTAAATCTCCTGGCAAGATAAGAACATAGCCCTGCCCTAATCCTAACTCTGGGACAATTACCTTTTTTTTTTGGGGGGGGGGGTCAGGT
>CAJQZJ010000592.1:1252437-1284567 GCA_907164525.1 Lophiomys imhausi
CAAATTTGGTTTTTTGATAATATATAAAGTATTATCTCAATCCAGGAGTGGTGGAACACATCTTTAATCCCTTCAGGAGTCATGTTTTCAGTGTCTGGATATGTATTTACTTTCCATGCTTCACCTTGGATGTGGGATGACTATCTACTTTGGTACTTCTAAATATCCTACAATGCACAGAAAGGGTTCCCTTAACATTCTGTGGTCCAAAGTGTCAATGCTGCTGATGTTGAGGTGCCTTGTGTTAAATGTGTGTTTTTGCTCAGGACTCTTTCTAACTTATGTAGTGTAAGTGAAAAAGAAAAGTACTTATGTGTGAAGTAACCCTCAAGAACATTCACTTTTAGTTAACAGAGTAATAAAAACCAGTGTTTTAGACCTTACATCACATATTTAAGGACAAGAGTGGCTTCTCCTTCATCTTCATTCCATGGTCTTTAGAATACTAAGGAAAAAAAAATATTTCCTTGACTTTTTATTATTGCATGAAGATATGGAAGCAAACACAGTTCCCTTAGTGAAATGGCTATGGCACTACTAAATTAATTAATCTAGAAGTAAAATAATTAAAGAAAAGAACATCAACTCCATAGTTTTCACACTCCTCCTCAGATACAACCAATTCTCTAACGTTAGGTTAAAAGTCCATAAAATACATTTATTTTCATCATTTACATGTCATACAGCATATTCTAGAAACACAAGCATATTGATATCTACTCTCCTTTCCTATGGCTGTGTAGATGAAACTTGTGGAAAATGATCTTTGTAAAAGCTGCCCTAGAACACATTGTCTTCCTGCCTTGGCTTTCCAGTTCCTCTAGGGGAGGAAGGCAGACAGCCTTGTGAATTCTGATAGATCTTAGGAACATCACCATTGAATGTGAAGTCACTTGACATTTGAATTGAATTTAATGGTGGTGCTCATCCAGCCCTACAGTAAGAAAACACACCTTTTTCTTGATCTGTATTTTATTTCAGTTTTAATAATCCCTAACATATAACGAGAGGGCAGGGACAAGTGAGAAGAAGCTACATTCCTCACAATATCAGTGATTTTCAGTAGTTAATGTTTTGTGTAACTGTATTACGTTTGTTTTCAGACAAAAGGGAGGCACTTAAACAACATGATGAAAATGGTATATTCTGTAAAATATGCATTAATTCTGTAAAATATCTTGAGTGGCTTCATGTAAAAAGGTACAATGCTTGGAACATTCTAAACCAAAACAGGTCTTGTTTCATGCTTCCCTAATTATTCTGACATGATTCTAAGTGATGTGTTCTGTTCCATGCAAATGAGTTTGTGGCAAACAGGATGAGTGTCATCTGCATAAACACTCCATAACTAATTCTTAGCTCCACAGGGAGATTATGTAGTGAAAGTTAGTAATTAGAACTCAGTGACAATATTTTCCTCTGCAATCGATTAGTGAGTGGAGCGTTCCTCTAGTAGACAGACTATAAACAGTTACATTTCATTTATAATTGATAATCATGTCTTTTTGTGTACATGTCTGTATTTCCTTTTTATCTTGAATATCTTATCTTTTGATAAATGTTCCTAGTTATATCATCAAGTCTATTTTCCAGATTGGCCCTACTGATAGGATCTCCCATCCCTGCTTTTTCTTTTTCTTTCTTTCTTGTTTGTTTTTTCTTTTTTTCCTTTTTCGGCCCTGGTGTTTATCTGAAGTTATTTACTGAGGATAGTGCTGGAGATTCAGTCCCTGGCTTTAATTTTTGTAAGAGTTCTCTTAATGGAATTCATCTCTTTGCTAAATTTTGGGACTAAGATGTGGGGCTTAACTACCACTTTATTGTTGGTATTTATTGTAGGTATGTCACTCATTCTCAAAACATTCCCAGTTCATCATTTTATATCTGAGCATCAGAGTTTTGGATTGTCATCAAAGATAGTATCATTCCCCATTTTGTTCCTTAAGATGGAGATGTTTCCACTGAATTACAGAACTTTCATCTTTTCTTTTTCAAATACCCCCTTCATTTTTAAAGTTCATTTCTTTCCTTCCTTTTTTACACTTTGAAACTATCCATTATACACATGTATAAATCCATGCCAGAAATAAAATTTCTTTTATTTTAGGCTACAGCTCTATCCTTATTTAAATCCACTCCTTTTATTACACAAGCTGATTTAATTAAACTCTAGTACTTTTATCTTGTTATCTGTATTCTCAAAATAACTAGTTGATTGTTCTTATACTCAGGTACACCCTCGTTAAGGGATTTGTTATCATTAATAGGTACAACCATGATACTTGTCAATTTTCAACTTTATATGGAAAAATAAAACAATCCTGCACAATAAAAGAACTTCTGGAGGAATTACCATCCCTGATTTCAAGTTGTACTTCAGAGCAATAGTAATAAAAACCACATGGTATTGACATAAATGGATTGATCAATGGAATTGAATCAAAGACCCAGAAATAAACCAACACATCTAGGGATACATGATTTTTTTTTTTAAAGAAGCCAAAATCATACAATGGAACAGAGAAAGCATTTTCAACAAATAGTGCTCATCTAACTAAATGTCTGCATGTAGAAGAATCCATATAGATCCATGTTTGTCATTCTTCTCAAAACTCAAGTCCCAGTGGATCAAAGACCTCACATAAAATCAAATACACTAAATCTAATAGAGAAGAAAGTGGGGAATAGCCTTGATCACATTCCCACAGGTGACAACTTTGTTGTTTTAAAAAGCTAAACTAAAATACACCAGTCATTTGATTTTATCAATGAAGACTCAGGAGGCAGATGCAAGGGTGAAAACTTGACAGCTCAGAGAGGCAGGGAAAGCACCCAGTTGATCTTCCTATTCAACTGGAAACACTTGAGGAAAAAGCCCATAGCTAAAAGGTTAGAAAGCTCAAAGTTAAAAATATCCTTCTTCTTCACACTGTCTTAAATATTCTCCAGCTCAATGTCCCTCCTTTCTGTTTGCTCCTGGTCAGCTGGTTTCTTGCTTTGACTCTTGACCTAAGGTTAAATTTATTTAATACTGTGTACTAAAAGCACTTGGAATAAAAGTGTGTGCTAGGGCAGATCGATATCACAAGTACTTGTTTACAGTAAACAGAAAACTTGAGGATTAAAGACTCAGCCATCCCATAATTAGAAACAGATTTTTCTAGTTCACAAACTTGGGGTTTGCAATGTGATCAAATATCCTGAAACACATCATCCTGAACAGAACACCAACAGCTCAGACACTAAGAGCAACAATTAATAAGTGGAACCTCACGGAACTGAAAAGCTTCTGTAAGGCAAAGAATACTGTCAATAGGACAAAATGGCAGCCCACAGATTGGGAAAAGATCTTTACCAACCCTACATCCAACAGAGGGCTAATAAACAAATATATAAATAACTCTAGAAAGTAGACACCAATAAATCAAATAACTCAATTAAAAAATGGGGTACAGTCTGTCTACTGTACTGCTGTCCAAAAAGGCCAAAACTTGGTAGCAGAGAAGTCAACAACCTAGCTCTGCCAAGACAGGGTAGGTAAGTCCTTCATAATTCCTGCTCTACAATCAATGTCTTTCAGAGAAAAGGGACCAAAAGGCTGAAGATTGATGCTGAAACGTATGGAGAGAAAACGGGAACTGTCCAGGCAGCCACTGATACCTCATTTCTTAGTTTTGGAAGATGCAGGCCCTGCACTTCCTACATAATCAGATATATTTATCCCTCTCAGGTCTCTGAGGTGGTTGAAGAATAGATAGCTAGAGTCTCATAGTTAAATTTTGAGTTGTTTAGGAATCAAGAGGGTGTTCTGGATCTAAGAAGATGTTTTTAAAATTGTGATGCAAGTTAGTATGAAAGCTGAGTCAGATATTGAACTTTAAACTCATGGAGATGGTTAGATGGTAGAATGTTAAAGTCAGGGGCCAAATATGTATGAACTGGACATTGGGAAGGTATGCTGGGCCATTTAACTCTCATAAATGTGGTGTATTTAAAAAAAATGGGGTACAGAGGTAAACAGAATTCTCAAATCTTCAATGGCTGAGAAACATCTAAAGAAATGTTCAATGTCCTTACTTATCAGGGAAGTCAAATCAAATTTACTCTGATATTTCATCTCACACTCATCAGAATGGCTAAGATAATAAATTCAAGATACAGCACATGCTGGTGAATATGTGGAGCAAAAGGAATACTCCTCAATTGCTGGTGGAAATTTAAACTTGTATAACCACTTTGGAAATCAATTTGGCAGTTTCTCAGAAAACTGGGAATAGTTCTATCTAAGGTCCCAGCTATATCACTCCTGGGCATATACTCAAAAGATATCCCACCATACCACAAGGATGCTTACTCAATTATGTCCATAGCAGCTTTATTTGAAATAGCTAGAAACCAGAACCAATCCAGATGTCCATCAACCAAAGAATGGATAAAATTCTGTGGTACATTTACACAATGGAGTGCTATTTAGCTATTGAAAACAAGGAATAATGAAATTTTCAGGCAAGTGGAGGGAACCAGAAAAGATCATCCTGAGTGAGATAACTCATACCCAGAAAGATGTGCATGGTATGTACTCACTTATAAGTGCATATTAACCATCCTACAATCCACAGACCCAAAGAAGCTAAGTAACAAGGAGGACCTAAGGGAGGCTGTTTGAATTTCATTTAGAACGGAAATAGAATAGATATAGGAAGTGGATGAAGAAAAGGAACTGAGTGGGAGAGAGTGTAGGGAGAGGATTGAAGGGTGAGGTGAAGTGTGGTGAGAGTGGGGAGGGGCTGCAATCAGGAAGCAAAATGAATGAATGAATAAAGAAAGAAAGAACAAAACAAAAATGCATTATTAACTAGAAATATATATATTCTATATATATGTATATTAATCTATAAATAATAAAGTATATTATTATACAAAAATTACAATAATTTCATTTTAGAATTTTTGGGGGCATCATATACCCAAATATTTGATCCAATATTATTCTACATATTTCTGTTACAGTGTTTGATATGGTAAGTATTACCGGTGAAGCATCTGTTAACTGAAAGCTTGAACAGGAAACAGAGGCTCACCTCCAAATAATACGAGCCTTTCCAATTATCTTTTCCAGCTTTCAAACTCAGAATGAAGCATTAGCTCTTCCTGGGTTTCAAACTTGTCTGTCTTTGGATAGGCACTAAATCCTTTGACTCTTGACTCTTCAATTTGTCCTCTCACCATATACATCTGGGAAATTATTAGCTTTCACACTACTGTTGAGTAACACTTTATAATGGACCTCTTGTCATGTATATAAATCTACTGATTCTATTTTTTATAGACTCTAACTAGTAGAAAATTATTCTGTGTAGAAGAAAATTACCAACCTATTTAAAGAATAAAACAACAAACAAAGCAAAACAAACAAAAAACCAAAAAACCAAAACCAAAATCACAATAAAAACCAAAACTATAGTGAAAACAACAACACATTGACCAGAATTTCTGAGACAGAGAACTTAGGGACCATCAAGTCCTGTCATCGCTCAGATCTTCATGTCTTGGTTTCAAGACCTTGAGTAAGTCAGTTAGGATTTCTGGGTTCAGGTATTTAGGCCTTTGCAAAATAGTGACCTACACCTTTTGATATAAAAAGCAATACTAAATGTCAAATATTTACAACTCTAAATTGTCAATAGTATTATTATTTTTAGTAGAACACTTTACCATTAATGGTACATAGGAATATTGGCAAGTCTGTAAGTTGTTGATTGATTCAATGGAATATCAGAATTCTGAAGATAAGAGCAGAAATACCTCATTTTTGTTTGTTTATGCATTCGTTCATTCATCCATTCATTCATTCATTTATCAGAGTACCATGGGAGCAGGATGGAAATAAATTTCAAAGAAATACATTCTAGCTGAAAGATAACAAGTTGCTTACAGGGGCATGAAGGAAATTCTGAAGTATATCAAAGCAAATTAGATACCTGAAGGAAGTTCAACTGCTTATTTTAGGTTGAATTCTTATTTGTCCGATAATTTTCAGTAAGTTAAAAGAGAACACACACACACACACACACACACACACACACACACACACACACACACTATTGTATGTTTCTTCCCTATATTGGAAAGTACTAATACTCACTAGTTTTAGTGTAATGATTACATGCACCAGATAGTTTAATGTATTCACAGTGCAGCATATGGCTTAGCTATTCAGTTGCACAGAAAATGTAGATTTTTAAGAATAAAAATGAGCTTGAAAAACAGCAGGCAATAGTAATCGTGAATACCCTCTCTACTCATAAAATAGTGAAACCATCTGTACTATGTGCCAGCTGATGACCTTGGATTAATTCTAGCAATGTCATTACCCAGTCAAGGAAGGAAAGATGCTTGGGAATTACAATTACATAACCATTAAAATTGAGCAGTGCTTTCATTCTCAAATATTTATTAAAGCACTTCTGTCTGATACTCATTATATTATGGGTTTTTTTCAAGTAAAGAACACTAAATTTGCTAGGTAAAATAGTAGCAGATTGAATGAAGTAATCATTACTTGACTTTACTCAAGAATGTATGCACTGCAAACAGAAGCATGTCTCATTTATTTCTTTGTCTTTTTATAAATTCTCCTCTCACACAATACATCATGACTGCAGCCTTCCATCTCTCCACTTCTCCCCATTCTCTGCTTCTCTGTTTCCCCTCAGAAAAGGCCTTCCAGTGGTATCAATTGCATAACAACATGCAACAAGACTGGGCACAAACCCTCATATCAAAGCTGGACAAGTTAACCCAGTAGGAGGAAAAGGATCCAAAGAGCAGACAAAAGAGTCAGAAATCTTCCACTCACACTATTAGAAATCCCACAAGAAGACCAAGCTATACAACCATAATACATGTGAAGAGAACCTAACACAGACCAATACTTGCTCTGTGATTGTCTCTTCAGTCTCTGTAAGCCCCTATGAGAACATGTGTTCTCCTGGTATCCTTGACCCCTTTGGCTCCCATAATCCTTCAGCCCCATATTCAGCAGGGTTCCCTAGGCTTCACCTAATGTTTGACTGTGTATCTGTGCATCTGTTTTGATCAGTTGCCACCAGAGGAAGCTTCTCTGATGATGATTGGGCTAAGCACTGTTCTGGAGTTCTGGTGGCTCCTTGGCTCCTCTGATCAAGTAGGGGCACATATCTCTTTAATTTCATGACTTCTTAGGCAACATTGACTCTAAACACTTTAGGCATAATAATATTTATAATAAACTATTTCTATCCAAAGAAAAACTACATATGCATGCTAAATTATATATTAATAGTATTTTTATTTCTATATTTCATCTTATTTTATAGAAGTCAAGCTGAATCTGTAAGTTATGTTAAAAACATTAAAATTAGCATATAGCTATTATTATTTATTTTTGCATAAGTGTTTTGCTTGCATAGATATATAAGCACTGTGTATATGTAGTAACCACAGAGGACTGAACAGGTTACTGAATCTCTGGAAGAGGAGTTATGGACATTTGGGTTATATGAATCATACTTGCATCCAAAAGCAAGGAGTTTTGTCTGCTGAGTCTTCTCTCCAGCTCCCTTATTATCATATTTTGTCTTTGTGAATATATATATATATATGAATATATATGATGTGTGGGCATGTGTGTGTGTGTGTGTGTGTGTGTGTGTGTGTGTATATATGTACATGTGTGTATAAATGAATGTAAGTGTGGCTACATTTGTCACAGCTTTAGTATGTAGGTCACAGGGCAACCAAAATTGGCAGTCCTTACTAGTTGAGACAATTTCTTGTCGGTGCTGTCTAGATTGGATTGGGTTTTCCAGGAACTTCCAAGGATTCTTGTTTCTACCTCCCATTTCACTGTACTGCCCTGGAACTGCAGACTTTCCCTGTACAGCTTTGTGTGGATTCTGAAAATATGAACTCTGAATTCTAATGCCTGCATGCCATATGCTTTACCTACAGAGCCATCTCTCTGTCCCTATTGTTATCATTAAAAACAGAAATTATCTTTGTCCTCAAAATACAATTAATTGCACATGTATTTGTTTAAATGTGAATCTCAATTTTATTTCTTCTTGTTATTACATGTAAGTTCTCTTTGAATATTATACAGACTTTCTCTTCTGTTTCTCTCTTGAATATTTTTCAATTCAGATATTACATTTTCTTATTTTCACTGATTTCTTTTTATATCTTCTATTTATCTGTTTAATTATTCCTTTCTGGCTCTTAGCACTAGTTGTAATTTTAATTTGACATTCTATGATATCATCTTTAAAGTCTGGCTTATTAATGCTGTGCGTGTGTTACTTGAGAGTATGTATCTGTGTGCTGATTTTTCTGCGGCTTGTTATATTTCCTTATGTTCCTAAACATGTCCCTTTATCTGCTTAATAGTTTATCAAAGATTTTGAATGAGTGTTTAAAAATTACTGTCTCCTGTTATCCTCTGCTGAAAAACATGTGTCCCAAATGATTCATTAATAATTGGCTGATAAGTTTTAAAAAGCAAAGATTGGTTGTGCCCCTTCCCCAGCCTAAATGTTTTCCTTCACTTCTTTCCTTTGCAGGAGTTGAAATGTATGTTCCATCTATGACAGAGACTCATGTCATCTCAGAACTTTGAACCCTGATAAAACCCAGTATGTTTACCAAATAATTAATATGTGTTAACTTCAATGTTTCTTCTTTTCAATAAAAATAGGTTGTTTTCCACTGCTTTCTAGGCACAGCCCTTCATGCACACATAAATTTTTGTCTTCTCTGTGTACAGACTATGGATTTTTTTTTTTTTTTTGGTTTTCCGAGACAGGGTTTCTCTGTTTAACAGCTCTGGCTGTCCTGGACTCGCTTTGTAGACCAGGCTGGCCTCGAACTCGCAAAGATCCGCCTGCCTCTGTCTCCCAAGTGCTGGGATTAAAGGTGTGCGCCACCACCGCCCGGCTGACTATGGAGTTTTTTGTTTCCTTCTTTTTTCCAGCATTCAGAAAACCTTAAACTGTATCATGAGACTTAACACATTAACCCAGTATGACCTGGATAGTTTTTTTCTAAGCTACTCTGTGTAATTAAGATTTAGAGACACTCTCAATGAAAAATCTGTATAAACATGAATCTGATCCTTCCTTGTTTCACATTAAACTTTTTAAATTTTTGTCTAATATTGATCATTCTATAGTGATTTTATGCTTTGTCCAAAGGTCATACTTGTTATGTACCATACAGTTAAGTCCAACAAAAGCTCTGTCATTTTAAATCTTTATTTCCTTTCTATGATAGTAATAGTTGTATGCATACACAATTCGATCTACTAACATGTACTAAAGTTTAGAGATCAGATGCATAAGTTAATATACATTATATCAAACAGTATTTCAAAAACAAAAGGCTGAGATGTGTTGAGCTCTTAAAAACAACTGGTTAAGTGCAATTTAGATTACATGTTCCAAATTTCATTTATGTAAAATTTAGTGCACAGTCCAACCACTTTCTATAGGACTATTAACTGCTAGGCAGAACTACTGAGTTATATTTAAGTACATTTCTCTCTAATTTTTTGTTACTGATTCGTTTTCTTTCTTATTTATTTATTTATTTATTCATTCATTTTAATTATAAAGTTTTAAATTATAAAAAAACACAAAATTATTTTCACCTATGTTTATTGCAATGTGACCATTAGTTACAACATGATTTGACTGACAGGTCATAAAATGTGAACTAAATGGTGTTTCTGATTACACAGATCAACACCCCCAAAACAACAACAACAACAACAAAAACAGTTGTGGAAAATGTAGGTGCTACTATAAATGAACAGTGAAAGAGAAACAGTCAGAATACTTTGAGGAAGAAGAATTTTTAAATTTTTATAATATTATTGCTATTATTACTATTTTATGAAAGTAGAGTCTTCTGTCATACAATACAGCCCAAATATAGTTTTTCCTCACTTCACTCCTCCAAGTACCCTCCCACCTTCTTGCTTTCCCTAGATTCACCCTCCTTGCATTTCCCTTCAGAAAAGAGCAGGCCCTCTGGAGAAGATAGCCAAACAGGACAAAACAAGGTACAATAAGACAAGGCAATAACTCCTCATATCCAGACTGGACAAGGCAATCCAATAGAAGGAAAGGTTTTCCAAGTGTAGGCAAAAGAGAGATATGTTTCCCACTGTTAGAAGTCCCACAAAAACACTAAGCTAACAGCCATAACACATATGCAAAGAACCTGGTGCAGACCCAGGTAGGACTCATCCTTGCCTCTTCAGCCTCTGTGAGCTCATATGAGCTGTGCTTACTTGATTAATTGGATGATGTTTTCCTGGTGTCTTCCATCTCCTCTGACTCCTACAATCTTTCTTTCCCCTCTTCCATGGGTAAAATTGTAAACTCTTAGTGTGGATTGAATTTATTTGTAAGGATTATTCCACTAAGCTACATTCCTATTTTTTGTTTTTTGTTTCTTTTTACTATTGTTGTTGTTGTTATGAAAAACAAATTGCTAAATTGCTGAGGTTGGACTCAAATTTGTGATCCTCATGGCCCAGCCTTTCCAGTAGCTGAATTATAAATGTGCACTATGGCATGAATGCAAAAAAAAGTTAGAGTTTTGCATTTTAATATTTATTTTCCCTACAAGTAACCTTTGTATTACTTTTATTACACAAAATATCACAATCATATTTGTGAATACCTCAGGCTTTTTACATTAATGCTTCTTAGTCTAGATACCCGAGAGTCAATAATTTCTTTCTTGCTTACCACTGTTGGGTAGACTCAACTGAAATTGCATTCACAGACCCACGTAGTGAAGATCATTTTGTGTGCATGATCTGGAAATATTATTGTATATTCCCAAATTGATGCCATCAAGATATGCTTTTTTTAAAAAAGATTTTATGACAGGAAGTCATAAAACTATAAAAGCAGAATTTCATATTTGTTACCCAATGTGATCCTGTATGAGTGTTTCTGTATTGCATGTCTTATCTACAACACTGTTATATCACTACTCACCACTAGTCAAGCTTGTGAATGTGAGAACCTCACAACCAACAATATTTATCATACACTGCCATGACATTCACTCATTATCCAAAGTTCCTTGGGCCTCCTGAGTTGTAGGTAAAAACTACAACTGTTACTTTTTTTTCTTTTTTCTCCAGTGCTACTTTGACAGGCAAAATCCCACATGGGATTTAAAAGAAAAATTTCAAAACTTAAGAGAAAATATACCCTCTTTCCCTAAGTAACTTTTATTGTAGCTGGAGCTGTGGATATTTAATTTTTAAATGCTTGACACACATTTATTTCTGAACTGTATCCAACTAACTACATGCTTTCAGCTTATACTAAGAGGGAAGTAAAGATGACTGCTCCTTCAGCTATGATATTAATCTTTGATTGAGTAAATAATTCCATATTTTGGATAAAAAGAAAAGTTCCCCCATTTTATTTCTAGATCTCACATGAATTTATATTAGTTTAGGGGCCAAATAGCAAGACTTTACAAAGAAAAAATATGTTTTATAGATAATAGATATTGATTTTATATATATATATAGTCAGGGTGTTTCCAGGGTGAAAGCTTAGGCAGGAGACTGACTATGTACATTTTATTGCATTGCATTTTTTATGGCTGTTGTTGCCAAATACACTGATCTTGAACTCATTGCAGTTCTCAAGTTACTCTCTTATGAAAGCCTTGACTATAGGGGGAAACTGGCACACCTAGCCAACAATTCTCTTTTTGACAGATATATATATATAATGTCTCCTGCCTAAGCTTTCACCCTGGAAACACTCTGACTATATATATACATATCGAGAGAGAGAGTATTGGTATTAGGTAAATTAATTTTACATGATCAACTACATAAAAATAATATGAACTTATTTCCATATTATCATGCACCAAATGTATATGTGGAATACTGTGTGCCTGGATAACTAATGGATACAGAGCAGAAACAAGTGAGAGTATTTTCTTGAATACACTTATACATATTCATCATTGATGGAGATTAGAGACTTGAGTCTTTGGACAAACAGATAAACATTCTTTACTAACATTCTGATAGACTTGTTTGGACACTGTAATCCTCACTTGTATCTTGTCCCATGCATCAGAAGTTTCCATTATAAACATTTTCATTCACTTCTTTGTCTTTAATAATATTGAAGAATATGCTTATTGACCAGTAAAAAAAAAAATCTATGCTTGAGTTTTCTATATCAGATTGTTATAGTTTTTAAATCATAAAATACATTTTTACATTAGGCCTACTAATGTTTATTTAAGGTATTTTATCTTTTGTATTTAAATACTGAAGTAATACTCTAATCCGAATATATTCTATATAAAAAATTCTATTTTCAATAAAAGAAAGAAGAAAAAAACAAACAACAACAAAAAAATTTCATGCAATTGTTACCAGGTTGGACAGTAGAGTTTGGGGACACCTGAATCCATGTATGTGAGTCAAAGTCGCTCAAATTTGACTCTGGAATAAACCATCTCTTTTCCCTTTAAAAATTAATGAAATAAAATATCCTGAAGTACAATGTAAGGACTACATTGAAAGTAATGTTCACAGTTAGGGAACTAATGGTATTTTATTTCCTCTGAAACAGGCCTTTCAATAAGCCACTGGGAATAGTAAACTCCTCAATGAAATCCTCAGTTTATATCACAATGCAGAGAAACTTGAAATTATTATTTAAAAAAATCATTGAATCCACATAAAAATCTGCAATGACATCACTTTGAAAAGACTAGGAAGTAAATTCCAGACCACTAAATCTATCAATGATAAAACAACAAAAAAACAAACAGTGACGTCACTGTCCAAAAAGAGGGTAAAGGGAAGTTTTATTTTAAGAAAACATAGGAACTATTTCTCCTAATGTATGTCAGAGTCAATTCCTGTTTCTTCTGAAGAACTACATTAGCTATTCAGTCCATTACTTTAGCTATTTGAAAGCCACTCACAACAGATAAGGAGATGGAAATGAGTGGATAATCTCATCCACAGAAGAAATCCACAGTGTAGCTCTGCTTATTTCACATCATACTTCATGGAAATGACACAACAGGAGAGCCTTAATCACATCACCACCCACCCTGCTATGGCCTATGCTTTACATAAACCTCAACAAATCGATTTTTCTACCATCAATGCAGGGTTTCAAGAAGATAACTTCAGGGTACAGGTTTTATTACAGTTTTTCTTAAACTAAAAGTTAAATGGGAATTGATTAGAATGGTGATTATGGACAGCAGGAAGCATACAGGATTCTTTTTTATTGTATCTTTAGTAGCAAAATAAAACATAGAAAATATGAAAGAAGAAATGGCATACCCAGAGAAGTACACAATGAGTTGAATAGCAGTCATTTAAAACTTAAGACTGTTGTAATATTAAACATTGTTTATCCCCCAAAACTTTTATTTATATTAATTATATGTATATTAATTTTATCACATTGAAAACTACCACAAATTTTAAAAATTCACTTACTAAAAATGAATTTTTAAAATATTTCTTTATATCTTTAATGTTCTTTATATCATAAATAACACTCCAATTAAAAAAATAAAATAGTTTCTAAAATATTTTTTAAAAATTTCTTCCATAACTGGCATAGTAAAAGATTCATGGTATTATTGTCAGAATTAGCCTCCTTAAAGTTTGTACATTGAAATCAAACCTCCAGTGTGATAGTGAGTAGAAACCTCTGGGATGAGACCTCATGGAGATCAGTGAACTTGTTAGAGAAATGCTGGAGAAACCATTCTTTCCCTACCCCAATGTGAACACAGCTACAGAACACCTGAGAGGAAAAAGCCTACATTAGACATAGACTCTCCAGACTTCACAACATCAAGAACAGATAGAAATAAATATTTGTAGTTTAAATTTGCTGGAGAGATGGCTCAGCGGTTAAGAGCACTGGCTGTCCTTCCAAAGGACCCGAGTTCAAATCCCAGCATCATATGGCAGTTCACAGCTGTCTGAATTAACCAGGCGTGGTGGCACATGCCTTTAATCCCAGCACTTGGGAGGCAGAGGCAGGTGGATCTCTGTGAGTTCAAGGCCAACCTGGTCTACAGAGTAAGTCCAGGACAGCCAGGGATGCACAGAGAAACCCTGTTTGAAAAAAAATTTTTTTTGCTCAGAATATAGCATTTTGTTAAGTTAGTATGTATTGATGAGAAAAACAAAGCTTTTCTTATCTGTTTCTTAATTTAAACAATATCAAAAATTATTTTGATTGAGGAACAAAAATGACTTTAACATATGCATTTGAAAAGGGGAGGCTTTTTGAAAAAAATCTTTACATGTGTTTTGGAATATTTTTCTTTAATTCTACATACAATGCAATAATTAGTGGTTCTTGAATGTCAGTTGCCACCTGAGATACTAACATTATCAATGAACTGTCTGGACACTGTTACTCTATAGTATTTCACTTGTCTTACATATTGCTTCCATCCTTACCAGGATGTTATATTGTAATATCATGCAATAGTCATTTGAAAAACATTTGTTATTGAACAAGTTGTGAATGCCTCCAAGTATTGACACATTTCCTTGTATAAGCCAGATATTACCCTCATTAATATTGCCCTAATATTTATCAGAAAATTCTTCAGTTATTGAGTTATTGTTGTGTTCACATGTGCACATACTACAGGATTCATCTTTTTTTTTGTCTTAGAATCATGACAACACACCTGTCAGTGTCACTAGTTTGTTTTGTTTTTTGACACAGCAAGCTCATTTTGTTCATTTTCAAGGAGATATCTGGCAATTTCTCAAGTCTGAATAACAATAGTTTATGTGTCAGTCATTCTGTGAAGGAACAGCAGTGTTCCTTGAAAAACAATGTTCTTGCTTTGCTCAAAGAGCCACGTCAGCACTCGAGTTTCCATAACGTGTTTCTTGCAGGAGACTTTGCTGCAATGTAAAAATGTGTATGAGTACCTCATGTCTTTATGAAGAAATAAAAAAAAATGTGCACCGAAAGTTAGACAATTGAAAAAAAACAAGCCTATTTGTTGCGTCTTCATTCAAATTTCCAATTCTACTTCATTCTAATAACATTAAATTAAACAAGAAACAGTAAATACTAATAATATTTTGTGTCAGTGTTGTGACATTTGATAGCATCTTATCAATTATAGCCAAATTTTTTCAATTGTCATTGCAATCACAATATATTAAGAAGACAAATATCTTAGTGTTTCAGTAAAACTGGCTTATACCATTTTTATATCTTAAAACAATACTTAGAGATCCATAAATCATCCTAAATCCATTTTGGAAATTATGGACTAGATGGGAAAACAAAATAGCTAGTGTAATCACATTTTCATTCTAAAACCCAGCATTGAATGTTTTGAGAATAATTGAGATCTATAAGGCTAATAGGTACATGGTTGTATTTCCTGTCCTCCTAACCAATGAGGAAAGTAAATCTACCTAATGCTGCAAATTGGAAATACCAACAAAAAATGAACCAGCTTCCTGAACAGACTGATTTCTTTGGAACGTTTTTCTTTCTGAGTCATCCTCCATATGAACTGCCATCTCTAAATCGACTCAGCTAGTCTATATTAAAACATTAATGACTTTTTTTTTGCTTTGGATCATTATATATAAAGTTTGCATTTCTGAATCCTTGACATGCCAAACATAAAAACCAAGACCAGTATTTGTATGAAAAATATTATGCAGTTAAATAATGATCAAGACAAAAGAAAGCAAAACAATCTAACATAATTATTCTGTTATAAATACAGTGACAATAAAAACAGTGGTCACTCTGCTAGTGCAACTGGGGAACCTGATTTACATCTTATTTAAGCATAATCATTAAATATCATCTTATTTCTTTTTCAAAGATGTCTCTTTTTACATGATTAACTTATGTGAAAGTCACATTATCTAAAGGAGGCCAGCCTGTTTATTACACATAAGTCCCTGGATTTAGAGTCTTCTCTTTGGATTGTTCCAGTGATTAACTTGTGTAGAATGTGTGATACGCTTGTTATGAGACTATAAAATAATATTAGAAGTATAATTATTCTAGGTGTAGTCTAAGATTTTTTTCTTCTTTTGGTTAGCATTTCAGTCTCTGTACGCCTCTAGGGGCCTAGATTGGTTGGTTCTGTTGATCTTCATATGTTTTTCTTGACCCCTTCATGGTTTCTCTATTTCTCTTCCCTCCCTTATCTAGGGCTCCCAGAGCTTCACCTAATATTTGACTGTGTGTACCAGCCTTTACTTTGTTCTGCTGCTGGGTGTCTTTTCTTGTAGGTTAGTTAGGCTAGGTTCCTGAATCACTTATACAAATATAGATGGTAGGAAACTTTGTCATTATATAAATCCTAACTTAGGAAGTGGTGACAGCCTCAGTGATGGACTTTATTACCTATTAGTGAGACAGTTTACCTTAGGAGGGCTGCCATGTCAGGCCCCAGATCAAGAGAAAACTCTCAGTCCTCATGTAACTGATGAACTGAGTGGGGCTGATATGTGGGGGCCCCCGCACTGGAGGAGAAGGATAGAAGAGAGAGGGAGTAGAGGATGGAACGGTGGGACCAGGAGGGGAGGAGGAGGGGGCTGAGACCCAGATGTAACTTGAATTAATAAATAAATATTATAAAAAATGAAGTATAAGTTTTCAAATCCATGGCACATAAAACATACATTCCTCTTAATAATTAAACCATGAAAATTTCTAAGAGGAAAAAAATCTTACAAAATCAATTAGTGAAATTTTAAACAGAATGAAAAGTGTTTAGTTACCTTGAATGACCAGAACATTTTGATTACCTGTTTCTCAGAGTTTTGTGGGACTGAGGGTCACCTCCTTCCTAATCCATGAATCTTCTTGGAGTATTTATAGGTTAATCACTCAGTAAAGACTTATTTCTCATTACTTCTTGACTAGGTTTTCAGGAAATTAAACTCATGGCATATATAAATCAAGATTCCAAGAATCATACCAAATCAAGCATGCACAATTTTTCTCTTCTCTCTAAACTTTATTGACTCATTTAAGTAACATGGCCAAACCTAAGTTCATGTAGAAGAAAATGTTATGTCAATAATGTGTCCTCCATGAGCTACAATGATTAGAAAAGATGAGTTCCTTAGTTTTCTCATGTGAACTTGGGTTTGCTGAACTCGGACAGAAGGTATCAAATTCAAGTTAGACTGTTGGCAGCCTTCTATTATGGGTTAAATTGTATTTTCAGGAACGTATGTACAATTCTTAATCTTACCCATGAATGCAATCTTATTTGATGATAGGACCTCTGAAGATGTAGTAAATAACATGACCTCATTAAAATAGGTGTTCTTTTAAAATATAGGGAATAGCAGGTAATGAAGATTCAGTCAGAAAACACTGTGAAGAGAGGCAAAGGGTACATGGATGCTTAAGTGTATCTGGGAAGAGCAAAGATTATTATGAAACTCCAAACATTGTGAAGGATTCTCTTCAGTATGGTACAGAGAACAGAGCTCTGGGAATGAGTTACATTTGGACTACTAATATCAAGGACTGTGAGACAAAATCATTTGTTTTAAGCTACCCTGCCTATGGTATTCTGTTGTGGCAGGCCTTTGAAATAACATATGCTAGAATAATTAATGGATTTACCATAGCTTGATGGAGGAATGATAGAGTTAATGTCTCTGTGGTGCTGCTTAGATAAAATAATGAAACAACCTTAGTCTTGCGAAAACTGCAATGAATTGATTATAAGCAGGGTTGGTTAAGTAGATCATCCTGTATGTGAAAAAGTCCTGTAAAGTGATGGGGCATGTTTAAGCCAAAATGTTCATGGCCTTGATTGCAGTAACATATTAGTAATGGAAGCAGCAGGCTCTTTCTAAAAAGTTTAAAATGTTGCTATTAAAACATAGCAACATTGTGAAAAATTCTAGTTGAGGAGGTGATGGTTGTTGTATGTACTATTTGGTACATGAATGAAAACTTTCAAATCCCTGTCTTCCTCTTTGTGCAGGTCCTTAGTGTGGATCATTGTCATTTCTTTGTGTGGAACTTTTAGAATGTTCTTTGACAAACAACTTTAAACAATTCATGGTTTTTCTTTATCCTACTTTAAAAAAATATAACTTCTACATTTAGTATTATCCCAAATAAAGAATAAATTAGATTCTTGTCCAGATTCTTATCCTCATCTACTTCTGACATTTCTTTTATGTTTCCAACTTAGAGGGATTTAAGCATCATCCCCTGAACCCTCTTTGATATTTAATTTTGTTGGGTCTGTGGATAGTAGCATGGTAATACTGTATGTATTGGCTAATATCCTCTTATGAGTCAGTAAATACCATATGGGTCTTTTTGGGTCTACATTAGCTCACTCAGGATCATCTTTTCTAGTTCCATCCATTTGCCTGAAAATTACAAGATACCCTTGTTTTTAATGGCTAAGTTACTACTTAGCTATTCTATTGTGTAAATGTACCACAGATTTTTATCCATTCTTCAGTTGAAGGACATCTGGGTTGGTTCCAGTTTCTGGCTATTACAAAAAGAGTTGCTATGAACATAGTTGAGGAAATGTCCTTGTGATTTTGTGATGGATATTTTGGGTATATGCCCAGGAGTGGTATAGTTGGGTCTTGAGGTCATACTATTCTCAATTTTCCTAGAAAATGTCAGTTTGATTTCCAAAAGTGGTGGTACAAGTTTGCACTCCCACCAGCAATGGTGAGTGTTTTCCTTTTTTCAGATCCTCACCAGCATGTACAGTATCTTGGGTTTTTGACCTTAGCCATTCTGAAGGATGTAAGATGCAATCTCAGAGTCATTTTGATTTGTATTTCCCTTATGACTAAGCATATTGAGCATTTCTTTAAGTGCTTCTCAGCCATTAGAGTTTTCTCTGTAGTAAATTCTCAGTTTAGCTCTGTACTCCATTTTTTAACTGGATTATTTGGTTTGTTGGTGTTTAATTTCTTGGGTTCTTTATATATTTTGGATATTAGCCCTCTGTCAATTGTGGGGTTCATCAAAATCTTTTCCCAATCTGCGGGCTGCCATTTTGTTCAACTGACTGTCCTTGGCTTTACAGAAGCTTTTCAGTTTTATGATGCCCTATTTACTAATTGTTGATATTGGTGCTTGTGCTATACTGTTCTGTTCAATAAGTTGGCTCCTGCCATCCAAGAAGCCTTATCTAGCAGATAAGGGAAACAGATACAGAGACCCACAGCCAAATATTAAATGAAAATCAAGGAATCTTGAGGAAAAGTTTGAGAAAATTGGAGGGATCGAGGACACCATAAAAAGACCCACATAGCCAATTAACTCGGACACAGGGGGCTCAAAGAGACTCAACTACTAAAGAAAATAAAAGGACTGGTCCTAGGCCCATTACACATATGAAGCTGATGGGCTTCTTGGTCCTCAAGTCAATCCCCTAACAATTGAAACAGTGTCTATCTCAGATTTAGACGATATTGCCTCTCTCTGGAGCTCATTTTCTTAGCAGAGCTGCCTTATCTTGCCTCAGTGGAAGAGGAGGTAATTAGTCCTGATGCTGATGTGCTGGAGTGAGTTGGTACTGGGTGTATAGGGGGGAGTATGAGGTAAGTGGGTGGGAGAGTGGGACTGGGATGAGGAGAGAGAGAGGGATGGTGATTGGAATGTAAAATAAACAAATCTTAAATTTCAAAAAGAGTAAATAAGAATCTGCTCTTTAAATTTTAGTTTTTAGCTCTGTCCCCCATTTTTTGATTGGATTATTTTGTTTCTTGGCATTTAATTTCTTGAGTTCTTTGTAGATTTTGGATTTAGCCCTCTGTCCGATGTGGGGTTGGTGAAGATTTTCTCCCAGTCTGTAGGCTGCCGTTTTGTTCGAATGACAGTGTCCTTTGCCTTACAGAAGCTTTTCAGTTTCATGAGGTCCCATTTATTGATTGTTGATCTCAAGTCCTGAGCTGTTGGTGTTCTGTTCAGGAAGTTGTCGCCTGTGCCAATCATTTCGAGGGTTTCTCCCACTTTTTCTTCTAGTAGATTTAGTGTGACTGGCCTTATGTTAAAGTCTTTTATCCACTTGGACTTAAGTTTTGTACAGGGTGATAAGTATGGGTGTAAATTCATTCTTTTACAAATGGACATCCAGTTGGACCAGCACCATTTGTTGAAGATGCTGTCCTTCTTCCATTGTGCAGTTTTGGCTTCTTTGTCAAAAATTAAGTGGCCATAAGTGTGTGGGTTTATTTCTGGATCTTCAATTCGATTGATTTACTGGTCTGTTTCTATACCAATACCATGCTGTTTTTACAACTATTGCTCTGTATTACAGCTTGAAATCTGGGATGGTAATACCTCCAGATGTTTTCTTATTGTACAGGATTGATTTAGCTATTCTGGGCTTTATGTTGTTCCATATGAAATTGAGGCTAGCTCTTTCCAAGTCTATAAAAAATTGTGTTGGTATTTTAATAGGAATTGCATTGAATCTATATATTGCTTTTGGTAGGATGGCCATTTTTATTATGTTGATACTACCTATCCATGAGCATGGAAGATCTTTCCATCTTCTAAAGGCCTCTTCCATGTATTTCTTCAAGGGCTTGAAGTTCTTGTTGTACAGGTCTTTTACTTGCTTGGTTAGAGTTACCCCCAGGTATTTTATGTTGTTTGTGGCTATTGTGAAGGGGGTTGTTTCCCTTATTTCTTCCTCAGCCCATTTGTTTGTTGTATAAAGAAGGGCTTCTGATTTTTTTGAATTAATATTGTATCCAGCCACTTTGCTGAAGGTGTTTATCAGCTGTAAGAGTTCTCTGGTGGAATCTTTGGGGTCGCTTATGTATACTATCATATCATCTGCTAATAGGGATAATTTGAATTCTTCTTTTCCGATGTTTATCCCCTTGTTCTCCTTTTGTTGTCTTATTGCTCTAGCAAGAATTTCAAGTACTATATTGAAGAGATATGGTGAAAGTGGACATCCTTGTCTTGTCCCTGAGTTTAGAGGAAATGCTTCAAGTTTCTCTCCATTTATTTTGATGTTGGACACTGGCCTGCTGTATATTGCCTTTATTATTTCTAGGTACGGCCCATGTATTCCCGTTCTCTCCAGAACTTTTAGCATGAAGGGGTGTTGGATTTTGTCATAGAGAATTCACAAAGGAGGAATACCTAATGGCTGAGAAACACTTGAAGAAATGCTCAACATCCTTAATCATCAGAGAAATGCAACTCAAGACAACTCTGAGATTCCATCTCACACCTGTCAGAATGGCTAAGATCAAAAACTCAAATGACAGCACATGCTGGCGAGGGTGTGGAGAAAGGGTTACCCTCCTCCATTGCTGGTGGGAGTGCAGGCTTATGCAACCACTATGGAGGTCAGTCTGGTGATATCTTAAAAAACTTGGTATAGCTCTGCCTCAGGACCCAGCCATACCACTTCTGGGTATACACCCAAATGCCTCTTCATGGAATCATAAGGAAGTTTCCTCATCTATGTTATAGAAGCCTTATTTGTAATAGCTGGAAACTGGAAACAACCCAGATGTCCCTCAACCGAAGAATGGGTCAAAAAACTGGTACATCTATACAATGGAATATTATTCAGCTATCAGGAACAATGAAACTATGCAATTTGCAGCCAAATTGATGGAACTAGAAAAGCTCATCCTGAGTGAACTAACCCAGACTCAGAAGGACACATATGGCATCTATTCACTTATAGTAGGATTTTAGCTATGTAGTAAAAGGTATCGATACTACAACTAACACACCAAAGGGAACTTGGACATAGTCTTCTTATTTTTAATTTTTATTCTTTATCTATTTTTTATATATTAGTTATATTTTTTCTATTTTTTAGCCTTTTTTATCTATTGTATGCCTATTGGTTTGTTGGTTTAGTAGTTCTCTCTCCCGGGCAACGAGACACTTTTCACTGATGGTACTGCTTCGTAGATCCCCAATGAATGAGGAGGCTCTTGGCCCTCATAGGACCTCTCAACTGAATTGAGGGACTGTTATATAAGGTCACCCCGCCCAGAGATATGGAATGGAAGGGTTAGGAGGTAAAGAAAAAAATGAAATGTGATGTTTCGGCCTTTTACTACTAATTGTCATAAACTGTTTAGGGTAATTAAGAAATGCAAATTATTGGTTATGCAAGCTAGTCATTCAGTTAGGTACTATGACAGCTTATTATAGTTACTTTCTAAGCTAATCAGAAATAAACCAGCAAGAGACAAGCAACATCTGCTTATCCTAATATAAGAGATAGATAGGGCCTCTTCAAAAACCTCAAGAGATCTGCAGAATATGTCATTCAAAGATGTTTTCGTAACTTTAGATTTTTTATATCAAGACATATCAACTCCTGACAGCACCCCCTATTCTCCTCCAAGTAGAAGATGAGCATCGAAAAATCTCCAGTGGGAGATGATTGAATTAGTCTCAAGCCTATCTCTTGGTAGGAAAATCCCCTTGCCCCAACTGTAGACAGAATGCTGTCCAAAAAGGACCAAACCTGGAAGCAGGTAAGTCGACAGCCTAGCTCTGCCAAGACAGGGTAGGTAAGTCTTTCATAACCCCTCATCTACAATCAATGTCTGTCAGAGAAACAGGGCCAAATGACTGAAGAGCGATGCTGTAATGTATGGAGAGAAAATGGGAAGTGTCCAGGTAGCCACAGGTTTGTCATTTCTTAGTTTGGGAAGCTGCAGGCCCTGTACTTCCTATAAAATCAGATATATTTATCCCTCTCAGGTCTCTGAGGTGGTTGAATAACAGATAGCTAGAGTCTCATAATTTAATTTTGAGTTGTTTAGGAGTCAAGAGAGTGTTATAGATCTAAGAAGACACTTTTAAAATTGTGTTGCAATTAAGTATGAATGTTGAGTCAGATATAGACCTTTAAACTCATGGAGATGTTTAGATAGTAGAATGTTAAAGTCAAGTACCAAATACATATGGACAGGTCTTTGGGAATGTACGTTAAGCCATATAAACCTCATAACTTTGGCCTAATTACCTCTATTGTACTATATTGTATTTGTTATTATAAGAGAAAGAGCCATTTGTTGGACTGAAAGGGGAAACTGTAGGGGGAAATAAGATATACCTTAAACTTAAACTTAAAAGGAAAAAAAAGGGAAGATGATGGGGAGTTGAGGGTGGGAGGGTGGGACTGGAGGGGGAATAGGGAGGGGACTGCGATTGAGATGTAACTTGAAGAAATATAAAATAAAGGAAAAAAAAAGAAAGCTAAATGCAAAAAAAAATTTAGTTTTTAATTTTTTGTTATATTTTGAAGCTACTTATAAATAGCACGATGTAGTACTAATTTCTCCCTTAGATAATGTGATTAAAAAGAGTATGTCCTTAACAGATCATATTTAAAGTGATATCCTAGATCAAGGCAGGAAATAATGACATAAATATATCATTAAATATAGCATAATGTTATCATATGGCAACTTAGTTCACTATTGGAAAACTCATTCAGACCTGCGAATAAGAGCCTGTGGTGTTTCATAGATAATGTTCACATTTAAATTAAGATTGAATGACAATTACCTAAATCACTAAATCACATTTTTCACTTTTCTATTTCTCCTATCCTTAGCATAATTTTAAGAGCACTTATTACTAAACTGTCAGTTTTGAGGGAGATGAGATTAGCATATTTGTTGTGTTTAGAAAAATGCATATTAATCTTTTGCTTCTTACAAATAAGTTGTTGGTTAAGAATGACTTAAAGGAGGATCCAAGATGGCGGTGGCCTGCACGAACGTATTTTGATTTCGGGGTTAACAGTCACAAGGCGGCAAGTGTGGCAGGACGCTGTACAAAGGGCATGACCACTTCTAAATCTCACCCAGCTACCCAGGGACAACGGAAGATCCCTGGGCAGGATGCTCTTTCCCACTCTCGGTCACGCAAGGAAGCCGCTGGACCGGGGAATCAGGTACACCCATCCCCCAACAGGAGAGACTCCTGGTAAGTTCCAACCTAATACACAGTGGGCAGATTATGAACCCATGCAGAGATAATTCCCACCCTGTTGGGCACTCCCAGGTCTCACACAGAAGATCCAACTATCTAGCAAAAAGGTTGTGACTCTTGGAAGTGAGCTCAGCTCCGCTGCAAAATGCCTTCAGACCGAAGATTGCAATCTGTGACGAAACAGACCAGTTTACAAACCGCGGGAGCAGCAAGGCTATTGGAGCTGAATAGCAGATATAGCTGCTACAGGAACCAACCCTAGGCAAAATGCGAGATATCTGAAATTGTCGTATATCGGACATTTGTACTAGTACCGGCCCTTCCGGTGGAGAACCAGAGCTTACTTGTACACAGCTCCACCACTTGGATTAGTTAGGTCTTGACCTGGGAGGCAGGCTGAATGACTCACCTTATAGGGGTGCAGTAAGGCAATGCTACTCCTACTACTCCTACACAAAAGCACCCCATTTGGACCCAAGTCCAGAAGACACCAAAAAAATTCCCACATGACCAGAGGCCCCAGACAAAAAAAAAAAAGAAAACAGAGCGAAATGTCTCCAACAAAAGAAAGCAATGCTATTCCGTCCATCCCAAACCACCTCATCACAACTGAAACACATGAAAAACATGACAATTCTACATTATGAAAAGGGATAGAGTCCCTTCAAGAAGAACTTAAAACTATGAAGGAATTCAAAGAAGGCACAATTTTACAAGTCAAATCAATGAATAACACCATTAAAGAGCTCCAAGCCAAGGTGACTCATCTTGAACAGGAAAAGGACAAAGCAATGAAAGATCTCCAGGCAAAAACAAGCATGCTGGAGAAGGAAATGTACAAAACGAACAATACCATTCAAGACATGAAAATAGAAATGGAAACAATAAAGAAAACACAGTCAGAGTTAAAAGAGGAGGAAATGGAGAATCAAGAGAAGAGTACAGGAACTATGGATGTGAGTATGAAAAATAGGATGCAAGATATGGAAGACAGGATCTCAGGCATGGAAGATTCGATGGAAAAAATCAGTACAACATCCAAAGAAAATGAGAAGGCTAAAAAATCTCTTACCCACAACATCCAACAAATCAAGGACTCAATGAAAAGATGGAACCTAAGAATTATAGGCATAGAGGAAAGAGAAGACTCCCGACTCCATGGTCCAGGAAATATCTTCAAAAAAAATCATAGAGAAAACTTCCCAAACCTAAAGAAAGAGATGCCAGTAAAAATCCAAGAGGCTTACAGATTAGATCAGAAAAGAAACTCCTCTCACCACATAATAATAGAAACTCCAAATATAGAGAACAAAGAAAGGATATTAAAAGCTGTAAGAGAAAAAGACCAAGTCACATACAATGACAGACTCATCAGAATCACACCTGATTTCTCCTCAGAAACTTTAAAAGCTAGAAGAGCCTGGACGGGTGTCCTACAAGCCCTGAGAGAACAGAGGTGCCCAGCCAGACTACTATACCCAGCAAAACTCTCTATCAACATAGATGGAGAAAACAAGATATTCCATGACAAAATCAAATTCAAAAATATCTCCTCACAAACCCAGCCCTACAGAAGATCCTGGAAGGAAAATTCCAACACAGAGAAGATAACTACACCCAAGAAAACATAGGAAATCGAACCTCCACAGCAACTAAACAAAAAGAAACACAAAACAGCCAGCTATACAAAAATAATGGGAAATAACAACACCTGGTCACTAATATCCATCAACATCAATGGCCTCAACTCGCCAATAAAAAGACTCAGACTTACAGACTGGATCCGTAAACAAGACCCATCTTTTTGATGTATACAAGAAACATATCTCACTATTGAAAATAAACACTATCTCAGAGTAAAGGGCTGGGAAAAGATTTTCCAAGCAAATGGACCCAGGAAACAAGCTAGAGTAGCCACCCTAATATCAAACAAAATAGACTTCCAATTGAAGTTAATAAAAAAAGACAGAGAAGGGCATTACATACTCATTAAAGGAAATATCCACCAAGAGGTTATCTCAATATTGAACATCTATGCCCCAAATACAAAGGCACCTACATTTATAAAAGAAACGCTTCTAAAACTTAAATCGCACATCGATCCAAACACTTTAATAGTGAGAGACATCAACACCCCACTCACAACTATGGACAGATCATCAAGGCAGAAGCCAAACAGAGAAATAATGAGTCTAACAGAGATCATGAACCAAATGGAACTAACAGATATCTACAGAACATTTCACCCAAACACAAAAGAATATGCCTTCTTCTCAGCACCTCATGGAACCTTCTCCAAAATCGATCATATAGTTAGACACAAAGATAGCCTCAACAGATACAAGAAAATTGAAATAACCCCTTGTATCTTATCAGACCACCATGGAATAAAGCTGGACTTCAATAGCAAAAGAATCAACAGAAAGTCTACACTCACATGGAAATTGAACAACTTTTTCCTAGAGTACCACTGGGTCAGGGAAGAAATAAAGAAGGAAATCAAAGACTTAAAATCCAACAAAAACGAAAACACAACATACCCAAACCTATGGGACACAATGAAAGCTGTGCTACGAGGAAAGTTCATAGCACTAAGTGCCTTCAAAAAGAAAATTGTGACAGCTCATATTAGCGAATTAAGAGCTAAACTGGGTGAATTGGAAAAAAAAGAAGCAAACACTCACAAGAGGAGCAGAAGGCAGGATATCATCAAACTTAGGGCTGAAATAAACAACTTAGAAACAAAAAGAACTATACAAAGAAACAATGAAACCAAGAGTTGGTTCTTCGAGAAAATCAACAAAATAGACAGACCCTTAGCCAAATTAACTAAAAGACAGAGAAAACACAAAAACAATATCAGAAATGAAAAGGAAGAAATAACAACAGACATTGAGGAAATCCAGAGAATATTTGATTCCTACTTTAAAAATCTATACTCCACCAAATTTGAAAACTTAAGTGAAATGGACAATTTTTTTGAGGGATTCCACCTACTGAAGCTAAATCAAGATCAGATAAACAGATTAAACAGCCCTATAACCCCTAAGGAAATAGAAACAGTCATTAAAAATCTCCCAGTCAAAAAAAGCTTAGGGCCAGAGGGCTTTATCATGGAATTCTACCGGACCTTCAAAGAATTGTTGACACCAATACTTTTCAATCTGTTTCACCAAATAGAATCTGAAAGAACATTGCCAAATTCATTCTATGAGGCCACAGTCACCCTGATTCCTAAACCACACAAAGACCCAACAAAGAAAGAGAACTTCAGACAAATCTCCTTCATGAACCTAGACGTAAAAATACTTAATAAAATACTAGCAAACCCAATTCAAGAACACATCAAAAGTATCATACACCATGATCAAGTAGGCTTCATCCCAGGAATGCAGGGATGTTTCTACATATGAAAGTCTATCAACGTCATTCACCATATAAACAAGATGAAAGAAAAAAACCACATGATAATCTCACTAGATGCAGAAAAACATTTGACAAAATCCAACACCCCTTCATGATAAAAGTTCTGGAGAGAAAGGCCATACAAGGACTGTACCTAGAAATAATAAAGTCAATAAACAGCAGGCCAATGGCCAACATCAAAATAAATGGAGAGAAACGTTAAACATTTCCTTTAAACTCAGGGACAAGACAAGCATGTCCACTTTCACCATATCTCGTCAATATAGTACTTGAAGTTCTTGCTAGAGCAATAAGACAACTAAAGGAGATCCAGGGGATAAACATCAGAAATGAAGAAGTCAAATTATCCCTATTTGCAGATGGTACGATAGTATACATAAGCAACCCCAAAAATTCCACCAGAGAACTCTTACAGCTGATAAACACCTTCAGCAAAGTGACTGGATACAATATTAATTCAAAAAAATCAGAAGCCCTTCTTTATACAACAAAAAAATGGGCTGAGAAAGAAATAAGGGAAAAAAACCCTTCACAATAGCCACAAACAACATAAAATACCTGTGGGTAACTCTAACCAAGCATGTAAAGGACCTGTATAAAAGGAACTTCAAACCCTTGAAGAAAGAAATGGAAGAGGCCTTTAGAAGATGGAAAGATCTCCCATGCTCATGGATAGGTAGGATCAACATAATAAAAATGGCCATCCTACCAAAAGCAATATATAGATTCAATGCAATTCCTATCAAAATACAACACAATTTTTTATAGACTTGGAAAGAGCTATTCTCAATTTCATATGGAACAACAAAAAGCCCAGAATAGCTAAATCAATCCTGTACAATAAAAAAACATCTGGAGGTATTACCATCCCAGATTTCAAGCTGTACTACAGAGCAATAGTTGTAAAAACAGCATGGTATTGGTATAGAAACAGACCAGTATATCAATGGAATCGAATTGATGATCCAGAAATAGATCCACACACTTATGGTCACCTAATTTTTGACAAAGAAGCCAAAACGGCACAATGGAAGAAGGACAGCATCTTCAACAAATGGTGCTGGTCCAACTGGATGTCCTCTTGTTAAAGAATGAAATTAGACCCAAACTTATCATTTTGTACAAAACTTCATTCCAAGTGAATCAAAGACCTTAACATAAGCCCAGTCACACCAAATCTACTAGAAGAAAAAGTGGGAGAAACCCTCAGACTAATTGGCACAGGCGACAACTTCTTGAGCAGAACACCAACAGCTCAGGACTTGAGCTCAACAATCAATAAAGGGGACCTCATGAAACTGAAAAGCTTCTGTAAGGCAAAAGACACTGTCATTCGAATAAAACGGCAGCCTACGGACTGGGAGAAAATCTTCATCAACCCCACATCTGACAGAGGGCTAATATCCAAAATCCACAAAGAACTCAAGAAATTAAATGCCAAGAAACCAAATAATCCAATCAAAAAATGGGGGACAGAGCTAAATAGAGAATTCACAAAGGAGGAATTCCTAATGGCTGAGAAACTTGAAGAAATGCTCAACATCCTTAATCATCAGAGATATGCAACTCAAGAAGACTCTGAGATTCCATCTCACACCTGTCAGAATGGATAAGATCAAAAACTCAAATGACAGCACATGCTGGCGAGGGTGTGGAGAAAGGGGTACCCTCCTCCATTGCTGGTGCGAATGCAGGCTTGTGCAACCACTATGGAGGTCAGTCTGGCGATATCTTAGAAAACTTGAAATAGCTTTGCCTCAGGACCCAGCCATACCACCTCTGGGTATACACCCAAATGCCTCTTCATAGAAACATAAGGAAGTTTCCTCATCTATGTTTATAGCAGCCTTATTTGTAATAGCTAGAAACTGGAAACAACCCAGATGTCCCTCACCCGAAGAATGGGTTAAAAAACTGTGGTACATCTATACAATGGAATATTATTCAGCTATCAGAAACAATGAAATTATGCAATTTACAGCTGGATGGATGGAACTAGAAAAGCTCATCCTGAGTGAGCTAACCCAGAGTCAGAAGGAGGCATATGGCATCTATTCACTTATAGTAGGATTTTAGCTATATAGTAGAAGGTATCGATACCACAACTAACACACCAAAGGAAACTTTGATATAGATTTAATTTTTAGTTTTTATTTTTCATTTATTTTTTATATATTTTTTATATTTTTTTCTATTTTTTAGTCTTTTTTTATCTATTGTCTGCTTATTGGTTTGTTTGTTTAGTAGTTCTCTCTCCCGGGCAACGAGACACTTTTCACTGATGGTACTGCTCTGTAGACCCCAAATGAATGAGGAGGCTCTTGGCCCTCATAGGACCTCTCAACTGAATTGAGGGACTGTTATATAAGGACACCCCACCCCAGAGAAATGGTTTGGAAGGGTTAGGAGGTAAAGGAAACAAAAATGAAATGTGATGATTCAGCCTTTTTCTACTAATTGTCATAAACTGTTTAGGATAATTAAGAAACGCAAATAATGGTTATGCAAGCCGGTCATTCTATTAGGTACTATGACAGCCTATTATAGTTACTTTCTAAGCTAATCAGAAATCAACCTGCTAAGAGACAAGCAACATCTGCTTACCCTAATATAAGAGATAGACAGGGCCTCTTCAAAAACCTCAAGAGATCTGCAGAATATGGCATTCAATCATGTTTTCGTAACTTTAGTTTTTTTATATCAAGACATATCAATTCCTGATAGCACCCCATATTCTCCTCCAAGTAGAAGATGAGCATCGAAGAATCTCCAGTGGGAGATGATTGAATTAGTCGTAAGCCTATCTCTTGGTAAGAAAAGCCCCTTGCTCCAACTGTAGACAGAATGCTGTCCAATAAGGACAAAACCTGGAAGCAGGTAAGTCGACAGCCTAGCTCTACCAAGACAGGGTAGGCAAGTCCTTCATAACCCCTGCTCTACAATCAATGTCTGTCAGAGAAATGGGGTCAAATGACTGAAGAGCGATGCTGTAATGTATGGAGAGAAAATGGGAACTGTCCAGGCAGACAGAGGTATGTCATTTCTTAGTTTGTGAAGCTGCAGACCCTGTACTTCCTATAAAATCAGATATATTTATCCCTCTCAGGTCTCTGAGGTAGTTGAAGAATAGATAGCTAAAGTCTGATAATTAAATTTTGAGTTGTTTAGGAGTCAAGAGAGTGTTATAGATCTAAGAAGATACTTTTAAAATTGTGTTGCAAGTTAGTATGAATGTTGAGTCAGATATAGACCTTTAAACTCTTGGAGATGGTTAGATAGTAGAATGTTAAATCAAGTACCAAATACATATGGACTGTTCATTGGAATGTACACTAAGCCATATAACCCTCATAACTGTGGCCTAATTACCTCTGTTGTTTTGTATTGTATTTATTATTATATGTGAAAGAGCCATTTGTTGGACTGAAAGGGGAAAATGTAGGGGAAATAAGATATACCTTAAACTTAAAAGAAAAAAAGAAAGGAAGAGGATGGGGGGTTGAGGGTGGGAAGGTGGAACTGGAGGGGGAATATGGAGGGGACTGCGATTGAGGTATAACTTGAAGAAATAAAAAATAAAGGAAAAGAAAGAATGACTTAAAGCATTTCTTTCTATCTTTAACATTTTCTCCGCTTATATTCAATCCATGAATTTTGTCCTTTTGATGAAATAATAACCAAAGATTGACAAAGAAATTTCCATTGCACTTCTGAATTGTTTCTTCAAAAATTGGATACAAATAGACTAGGATAATTTTCATGAACACAGGTAGCAAATAGAAAGAAAGGGTTAGAGTTCAAGTTTTATTCATTCATTTATCCATTTACTGAGGATGAAGGAGAAGGATGGCCACAGTGTTATATCTGCTATGTGATGCTTTCTACTTCTTATTGAGATGATTGTCCGTGTTGTTTATATGGGACTTTAAAAAATATGTAGATTTCTCTTTGAAAGAATTAAGTTAATGATTAGAAAGAAGATGAGAAAGCAACAGCAGGCAGAAAGTGAGAAAGGGAATAAAGGAAATCAGGAAGGAGAGAGACAGAATGAGGAAGAAAGGAGAGAGGGAGGGAGGGAAAGAAGAAAGAGAGAGACAGAGAAAAACATAGTCCAGAAAAAGAAATGAGATGATTCCTTATGCCCTACTACAGAATAGATTATTCTTAAGCACCAAGCAACAACTATGATTATTTTATTATTATTTAATTGAAGGGTTATTAACCATGAGTTGCGTTCATTTAAATCACACTTCTATTTTCTTAAATTATCTCAGATTTTGGAGCTACCTGTCCAGGAATCCTAAAATACCTTGTTTGTTTTTTCATCTTCCTCTGATTCTTATTCTTTGAGGTGATGTATGTTACATTGTTGTTTGAACAGAAGAAAAAGTTTGCAAGAATCCTATATTTTATGTTTAGTTCTTGTTCCCTAAGTGGTTGGGGTTAAAAATGAGTCTTTCAGACAAAATTGCTAAGAACTAAACAGAATTAAGCAAATTCATCTAAATGGAGAGACAATAAAAGAAAAAAATAATTTTGTAAATTTTGTATAGTTATATATTATAATACAAGCTCTTTTTAAATTTATTGATTTATTACTTCAGGTTACCTCTCCATCACAGTGTCCTCTTTCCACCCTTCCTAGTCC
>CAJQZJ010000592.1:1295705-1324083 GCA_907164525.1 Lophiomys imhausi
TATGCTAAGCCATATAACTCTTATAATTGTGGCCTATTTATTTCTGTTGTTTTGTATTTTATTTATAGTTATAAGAAAAAGAACCATTTTTTTGGGCTGAAAGGGAGAGCTGTTGGGGGGAAAAAAAGAAATACCTTAAACAAAAAAAAAAAAAAAGAAGGGAAGAGGATGGGCGGTTGTGGGGGAGGAGGGTGGATGGGACTGGACGGGGGAGTAGGGAGGGGATTTTGATTGAGATGTAGAAATAAAAAATAAATTATTAAAAAATTATTTTATAGGCCAAAAAGATGGCATGGGAGTAAAACTTCTTACACACAAACCTGTCAGTCTAAGTACAATCCTTGAAACCTACATGGTAGAAGAACAGAACCAACTCCTACATGACCTCTGACCTCTCCACTTGCATGATCACATGTGCATACTGAACACACCACATACATACCCAATTAAAAAAATCTTTTAAAAAGTTTAAATTTTTTTGCTGCCAAGGGCACAATAAATGATCTTGTTCAACTATTTTTGACTTTATTACCAATCATATATCATGGAAATAGTAGAAACATTTTTCTGTCATGTTTTAATTACAGATTTCTAACCATTGCTGACTCTTCTGACATGCTCTTCTTAGTGAATGATAAATCTTTGCACTTGCCTAGATTTGCTGAAATTTACATTTCCTTTTACTACTACATACCCTGGATCAGCTGTCCTTCCATAATCTTTTGCTTCATTTGGTGGCACATAAACCATGGTCTACATTCTAGGTATTACCATCAGTTCTCTTCTGAGAAGATAATTGCTATTGGTATACAATGATCCAGACATATGGGGGAGCAGGTACCTAGGCTGGATCTACCATGTCATAGAGACACTAGACTTTCATCTTGAATGAATATTAAATATTATCAAATGCCTTTTTTTGTATCTATCAAAAAATCAAATGATTTTTATCTGCCATTCTATTTAAAGCTATGTTTTATTCAGTAACTTCCTCCTGTGAGGATAGGAAGGTGTTGGTAGTGACTTCAAATCAGCACACAAGGCTGACACTTTAGGAAGAAATGAAAGAATTGAGAGCAGTGTAGTAGAAGAGAGGGACAGAATTTGACACAATCCTAACAAAAGTTTGGAGATGCTGTTGTAGAATCCATGAGTAAATTATTTAATAAGAAAAATCTCATTTGATATTACCAAGAAATAGCTGGTCTTTCCTTCCTTTCACTGGGTAGACAGTCTAGATAGCCAACTCGGTCAAAAATAACCAAAAATAAAGAATACAGCAGATCATAGCTCTGGAAAATGATATTCCCTCAACCTGCTGTCAAAAGCATATCACGTCCTCATTTTAGCAAATGAAACTGATCTTGTACTTTCAAAATTATTTTGGGATTTATTTTAATAAAAATCACAGCATGAATTAATATATGACCTTCTTAAATTTATATATTAATTATTATTAATATTAATCATTATGAGCTCATTATGCAACTATGATATCTAAGTAGCTTATGTTATAGATGTGTTATGATAATGATTACTCTGTTTTTAATATACTGTAAAATTTACCTCATCCCTTTAGTACAGATTGAATTCTAGAAAACACCATTCAGGCCTAAAATACCTATCATTTTAGTGAATACAGCTTTAGGAATTAAGATATAATATTTTTTTCCAGAGAATATATTCTTTGGTGTATCCTAAATTAAAAAATAATTGTAACATTATTTTCATCCATGTGGTTAAGTCCCTATTTTAAAAGAGAAAATAATTGCATTGTTCCAGTCATTTTTTAGAAATAATTTAAAATTTATTTTTAGTTTTATGTGTATAGATGGTTTGTTTGTATCTATGTCTGTGTACTAGGTGTCATAGAAGGTCACAAATAGGTGTTGTATTACCTGGAACTGAAATTACAGCTGTGAGCTACCATGTGGATATTGTGAACAAAGTCATCTCTCCAGACCCTGTTACATCATCTTTAAAACAAAAACACACAAAAAATACATAATTCCCAAGATTTGAAGTTGAGAAACATTTATGAGCAACTGAGACTATGAACTGAATTATCAGCTATGTTTTTATATGATTTTTTTTTAAAGAATGCATGGGGTCAGGACTAAGTCCATTACTGAGCCTATGATGTAATTAGGAGACATTACTCTGTCCAACTGGAAGCACAGCAGTGATTTACTTAACCAATATCCTTCATTTTTGCTGTTCACTGTGGTTTTGATGCATAGATATCATTTAACTAGTCCTATATTTCATATTCATATTTACTCTTTCTAAAAGACATCCATCTATTGAGATATTAGTGTTAAAAGTGGAAGTTGAAATAACCTTATGAGTCCATATTTCATCAATTAAGTAGGTTATTCAAACTTCTACAATATTTCTTACTTTATTAATACAATGGTCACTTTTAGTTTGTTATTTTCATAGCTACACAACTGTTGATGTGGAAAACCATATTCTTTCCTGTCTGAGATTACCTGAGATGGTGCATGGTGGTTCCTAGAAAGATATCTTTCATAACTTTAGTGATAAACCGGGATAGTACCACACTATAAGCTTAAGCACATTACTTCTACCTACATCAGGTCCCTGGGCTATCCTACAGTAATTAAATGTGTATGTCTCTGTATTTGAGACCAGATGAATCTATTTTATGACATACCTTTCATCAAAAACATACAATTAAAACCTATATTTGGATGTGAGTTTTCCTGACTTCTTCAATTGTTATCTACTGGATATATAAATACATAGAACATACATGCATATATTTGGAGAAAATTTGTTCATCTCAATAACTTCTTATCTATTTCCAAGTAATTTGGTTTTTGTTCCTTTGTCTGACTTCCTCTATAAGAAAGAGCCAACTCAAAAACTTTTAAAATTGTTCACACATAAAACTTGGCGTATCAAATAACACCTTCAGGTGGCTTCATATATAACAATAAATGCTCTTTACATACATTGAATAAAATATTGCATAATGGCAAAACACTGTGACTATAGTAATATTATATTCCTGACATATGATTCCTCAGTCAACATAGCACTTTAATATATTTTAAAATCATAGGACATATACATGTAAGAAACACTCATGTCTTACAGAAAATACTTAGTATACTAATGATTTATGAAGTCCTTTCAACAAAGCTAACATTTTTTGGGAACCTGAAATGCAAACCATGCTGATGGAAGAAAGCCTGGAACTAGGAATTATTATAATATACTTTGCAATTGTATGCCAAACTATTTCCTCTGGACAGTGAGGAAACCTATAAATTTTCCAGAAAAAAGCATTATATGAAATATTTTTTACATCTATACAATAACTCAGAAAAGTTAAGAGAAAAATTCATAAGAATGCAAGCAAACTTATCCACTTTGTTTTATATATCCTTTAAAATATTCTCACAGTATTGTTAGAACTGTTTGATGTGGATTAATACAAAGCAACCACAATGAAGCCTCCAGTGCATGTTTGTCCATCTGTGGGAAGAACATTGATCTTTAGAGATATTTGGACTCAGTAATGGTTTGCTTAAAATGTGCCTTTTCTGTGATTGATGCTGAGCTGAGTGCAAAAATCCATCCGCAGGTCATAGGGAACTCTGAATATGAGCCAACTCAAAAAGAGAAACTCACAACACGTTAACTGTTTTAAGAAAAAAATGAAAATAAAACTTTCTGATATGTTCTGCGAAAGCAAATGATCATATGTAATATTTTAAATGCTTTTTCAACTGTTTTACTCTTTTGTTAGTAAGCATACTGATAACCTTTGAAGGAGATTAGAGAACTATGTAATTTGTTTTTTGACTTGCCTGCAGTGTAGCTATCCCACGTACTGCTGAGAGAATTAAATCACTGCTTTCAGGGAGTTTCTGTAGGAGGATGAAGAGCATTAGTAAAAGGAGGGAGTTACCTGACTTTAGTTTGACTATTTATTCTAATATGTTTTCTGATAGAAACTATGAAAAAGTAATCTTTCTTATCATTAGTCATTTTATTTCCCAACCTTATTTCTGATTCCAAAGTCTTGAACACCTGATCCCATGAATATAAATAAGGTCCTAAATAATAGCACCAAACTTGAAATTAAACAATATTTATTTGTTTAAATATTATGTGTAAAATTTTGTTTACCCTTTCCATGTACTGTTCCTTATGAGAGTGACTGTATTATGATTCATGAGCTACAGGAATAGGGACACTATGAAGGACTGGTCTCTGGATTCTAGGCACATGTAGGATAACACTCTTCCTGAGTAGCTTCCAGGATGGTTGGTTTATATTGCAAAATATACATGGCACAAATGGGGAAAAACTTTTTTTTAAATTAAAGACAATCACATGGAGCATTAAACAAGGGACAGGGTGAAACTGATATTATATTATTATTGAAGAGAAGGAAGGATGTTTGAATTAAATGCCAGTGTATTGAAATGATAAAACACAGAGAAAGAAATTGTTTTAAATGATTTAGAAAAGATTTCTCTTCATCTCTTTGAAAAAGAAATTTAGGACAATAATAGGGTAAAAGTAATGTAAGTTAACAAAACTTTGTTGTCAATTGTCAATAGGAAAGAAAAAAGTGTAAATTTTATAATTGTTATCAATAAATTAAAAAGATAACTGTTATATTTAACTACTACAAAAAATTACAAGTTTCAGTATGACATTTTTATAAGTAATGTTTTTTGATCATCCTTCCCATCTTTCCTCATCATCATCATGTCGTACCTAGACACTGTCATGGCTATTTCATGTCACATGTTTTATTAATCCATCCCTTTATTTTAACCTTTGCCTTGTGTGATTTCTATTTTGAATCTCACAAACTATACACATATTCATAAATACATACACACATATAAAAACTAAAAACAAAGTTCCACATATGAGAGAGCATTTGTTATCCTGAATTTATGTCAGTTAATTTAATACAATAATCTCCAGATAGGTTTTTCTATAAATTTCATAATTTAGTCTTTATATCTGAATATAATTCTGTTTGTCTATTGATGAGCGTATAGGCTGATCTCATTTCCCACTTATTGTGAAGAAATATGAATGAATAAATATGAATAAACATGAATGAATACTCACAAAAGCATATGCCTAAGAGAATATCTTAGTTAATTTTCAATTGCTGTGATAAGAGATCATAATCAAGGCAACTTATAAAGAAAGCATTGAATTGGTCTTACAGTTTCATAGGATTAGAGTCCATTGTCGCAGAATAAAGGCACAGTGGCAGGAACATCTGAGAAGGCACATCCTGATCCACATGAATGAAACAGAGAAAATCACACTAGGAGTGGTGAACTGTTTTGAAAACTCAAAACCTGTCTCTAGTAACACACCTCTTTTCATGTCGTACCTCCTCATATATTCCACACAATTCCACCATTTGGGTCAAAATACTCAAACATATGAGCCTATATGGGTCATTCTCATTCAAACTACCACTTTCCGCTCCCAGGCTTGTAGTCACATCATAATGCAAAATGCATTTACTATAACTTCAAAAGTCCCTATTGTCTTTCTGTCTCACCACTGTTGAAAGGTCCAAAGTTCAAAATCTCTTCTGAGATTCAAGGCAATCTCTTAACTATAACCTCCTGTAATTTAAACAAACAAACACAAAAACAAATAAACAAAAGTTTCTACCATACAAAGGCACAGAATATGCATTATCATTCCAAAAGGAAACAATCAGGCCACAGTGAGAAAATACTGGACCAAAGCAAGACTAACATTAAATCTTATAGCACCATGACCAATGGCAAAAAGCCCCACCCTTCCAGTACACAGCTCTCCTTAGCAGAAATCACAGTTTGGCACCCCTATCTTACTGGGACTTCTTCCGCAACCCAGTGTGGAAGTTTAATTCGGTGGAGTCTTGTTCTGAGGACACCCCTCCCTTTATCTAAATGCAGACCAGGTTTGCCTTGATTTTCTAATCTCTTTCAGCACACACAGTTTGGCTTCAACATTAATTTTCCTGGTGCACTTTTTCTCTTCAAACTGTACATTTTATATTTTAGTTTTCCCTGCCTGTACTTTTCCATGGTAGATCACATAAAACTGATTATTAATAACCATACAATATTAAGCTGTCTTGAGTTGTCCTCTGCCAAAAAAATTAGTCAATTACGTTTCAATTTAGCCTCAGGTAAATTCTTAGGACAAGAGCAGAAAGCTGCCACATTCCATGGCAAAATAGCGTAAGCATGTTCTCTCATTCAGTTGGTAATTTCATTACCTCTGAAGTCTCCTGTGCTGAACATTCATGGTCCTCATACCTCTCGGCTCTCCTGTGTCCCAGGATCCTACCAAAATGTTCTCTTATTAAGCTTGCTTGCAGGATTCAACCACTCTCCCTGTCCAAATTCCTAAAATCGTCCACATTTCTTGAAAAGAGAACAATAGAAAACAAAACAGCACAATGAAGTCTGACACAGCAATAGCCCACTTCTGGCACCTGCTTCTTTCTTAGCTTTCAATTGCTGTGAGAAAACATAACAAAGTCAACTTATAAAATAACGTACTTAATTAGGCTTGTGCATTCTGAGGGTTAAAGTCCGTGGTGGCAGAGCAAATGCATGGCAGCAGTAATCACCGAGAGCTCACATCTTGCTCCACAAGAGTGAGGCAGAAAAAGCCACACTGTAAGTGGTTGGCACTCGTCTTTTGAAACCTCAAAGCCTGGCCTCAGTGGTAAATTTCCTGCAAGGTCATGCCTCCTTATTCTTTCCAAAGAGTTTCAACAGCTAGGGGCCAAGTATTTGAACTTATGAGCTTATAGTGGCCATTCTCATTCTATTTACTTCAGAAAGGAACAGATTAGTGATATTCAAATTTTGTTTTAAAATCTGGAGCAGAACTACATGATGAATTCCATAGTAGCTACATTATTATACAAGTCTACAAGTAGTGAATAGACTTTTCCTTCTCTATAATATTATCAGCATTTAGTTTCAATTGCTTTTTTTTTTTTTTTTTTTTGGATGGGAGCCATTCTCACTGGGGTCAAATAGATTCTTAAAGTATTTTTTATTTCTGCAATGGTTAAGCATATAGAACACTTTAAAATATATTTTAAATTGATTATTTAACAATTTCTTATAGGCAAACTGTATATCCTCATCATACGCAGCCCAAAATTTCCCTACCACTCTCCTTCAATCTTCCCAGTAATTCCCATTTCATTTCTTCTTTTTTTCCATAACTCTGTGAGTGCAATTAGTGTTGTCCATATATTCCAGCATATTGTGCTATCTATTATAGCATGGACAACCTATCAGCGAATTGGAAACACAGTGTCTTCTTCTCCCCCCCCTCCCAGAAACCATATTTGCCAATACCTCCTCAGGTAGGAGTGAAAACTTACAGTTCCTTTTCCAATCTATTATAGAATGGTAATGAGCCCAATCTTGTGAAGGTCTCATGCAGGTAACAATAACAGCTGTGATTTCATCAGTTCTATGATCTTGCCATTTCACAGTGTTACTCCCCATGCTGTAACTCTTACATTCGACAATGTACACTGAACCATGGCAGAGGAGAGGTACTAAAAAAGTCGCATTTAAGGTTGAACATTCAACAATCATTTAATATTAGAGCTTTGACCAACTCTGAGTCTGTGCATTGCTAGTGTTATTGAAAAACAGAGTTAATATGAACAAGACTAAGAGCAAGCCTAATCTATTGTTATAAGCATGTTTAGAAGTAAGTTTTTTACCATGTTCTGTAGTCAAAACACCAGTAGTAGGTTCCCTTCTAGGCTGTATGTTCTTACCAGCCATGAACTTTTGACTGAGTTTACTTTATCAGGGATGAACTCCCTTCTGTTGGTAACAAATCCAAGTAGAAAGAAGTTGGTTACTAACAACAGTCATGCCACCATCGCACTAATTGGTACATCTTTACCCCTTCTTCCATAATGATTCCGTAGTCATATTATTTATGAGCATCAAGCTACTATTATGCAAGCAGGCATGTGTTTCCTATCATGTCAGTGTTCCAGGACACATGGTCAGTAGCCAAGCAATAATGTTAATGTAGAAAAAAACTAATAAAATTGTTTACCCAGTATTTATATTATCTTTAATTAGTCAGCGGTGTAAATCCTTAACCCGCCATTATAAATGAATACACACAGCCACCAGGTGGATTTTAACAAGCCTAGGCCTTGGTTGTGCAATCCTAGCCCATCTAAGCTAGCTCATAATCCTATTGCCCAAATATGACCCCATATATGCATACTTCCCTTTGGACTATTATTCTCCATGCTAAGTCGATGTTCCAGGCCACATGGAAGGATCTTCTTTAATATACCCCATAGCATGTCCTCCTTGTTTACTCCTGGCTTCTCTCTGGCAGCCTTCCTCTCAAGATGTTCTGTGTCTATCTCTAAAAGCCCCTAGTCCTGCCTACCTCTGTCTTTGCCTAATCTCCAGACCTCAGCATTTATTTAACCAATCAGAGACAAAGTAAGTAATAGACAGCAAACAGGACCAATTAACATTTAGAATGCTTAACACCACCCCAATATGTTAATTCTAATTCTTCACCAGCACCCTGCATGTCCTTTCTGATACTGTGAAGCTAGCCAGCAGGGAAAGAGTTTCCAGTTCAGTCCCAGCTTGATTTCATAGTATTCTATAATCAAAGCAGGTGATGGGGTATCTGCAGCAACAGGGTCTTACCATCTAGTTTTGGCCAACAGCAAAAGCGATAGCATTTATGACTTGTGAGGCTTCAGGAGTTTTCTTAGGCAATAATTCACTGGTGTGTTGGGGTAGTATCCTCCCCCTTGCACTGGGGTTCTCATTCAGCCTTGTGCTCTCTGGGAGTGTTCTTTATACCCCTTTAGTATATCTATTGACCTATCCCTCCCATTTTTTTTTTTCAATTAATTCAGCCCAGGTAGAGTTGTAAAGTAAGTAGAAGTATGGTTGTACCTGGTTATCTCTCCAATGGCTTTACAAATCTTGAAAACCCTCGGAGGTTGGCATTCACAAAACTTTTTTGGAAGATGAGCAAGATACAGCAATATGCTGAACCACACCATCCTTCAACAAAGAGTAGTTACAAAGATTATCTTGGTGAATCACGCTGAAAGTCTATTTTCATCTGTTTGCAGCAAGAGTCAGATGATCCCAGAAGTATACAATTAAGAAGATAGTAAAGTCAGACTAGGATTAGGATGATCTAATACATCATGGCAAAGTTTCATCCATTTGTTTTGTTTGTTTGTTTTTGTTTTTTCAAGACAGGGTTTCTCTGGTTAGTCCTGGCTGTCCTGAACTTTGCAGACCAAGCTAGCCACGAACTAAAAGCAATCCACCTGCCTCAGTCTCCCAAGTGTTGGGATTAAAGGCGTGTGCCACCACACCCAGCTCATCCATTTGTCTCAATTGCTTCTTCCACAGACCAAGGCTAGGTTAGCATGGATAGTAGATGCTAATTTAATTAATTCCTTGTACTCCTTAGCCATTTTTTTTTCTGAGCCATTATGTATCCATACCCCTAAGAAATTCTATGGAGCCTCCCTACCTTTTTCTATGGGTGATATATTAACTGCGCTGGATTTAATCTGCAGTGTCAAGACTCCCCACAGTGGATGGCTTCTGGTGGGGGTACTGGTGAAGAAAGCCTCACCTTTCCTTGGGGTGCTAGCCACTAGGAGTTTGATCATGCTTTATTGAATATATGGACACAACAAATGAAACTCTGTTTGTTTTTTTTTTTTTTTTGTGGGAGAAGGGGGTGGACACAGGAGGACTCGGAGGTGAGATCAATCAAGGGTGAAAGGTGTGAGATTCCCAAATAACCAATTTTTTAAAAGAGAGAGGAAAAGACAAAACAACCACAACACCCTAAATCATTGTGATGATCTGTGTCTCTGTTGGGTTCCTGCTGCTTCCACACTCCTAGCAAGAAGCAGGATCCACAAGCAATACAGGCTGATCTCAAGGCTGGCCTTCTGCTCAGCTGTCACAAACCTCTGTTGGTACATTATCTAATTTGAAAACACCCTGGAACTTAAGAGTATCATCTAAATCAAGAAAATCCATTTCTATTTAAATTGAAATAATAAAGTGAGAAAAGAAATTATATGGCTTGCCATATAATTATTTATTTCAAAGTTTTTAAATTATGAGTCCATTTTGATTTGTTTTAAAACAGCAATCAAATACTAAAAATGTTTTGAACAACAGCAGCCAAAAAAGTTGACTTTATTCTTTTAGTATTGACATATTTCCAAACAATTCACCTTTCTTGATGAAAAACAAACAAAAAAATAAAAACAACAACAAAAACAGGAAGTAGTTCTTTTTGGTGATTAGCTAATGTTTAAAACAACAGCTGAAATTTTCTTTTCACCCAAATGGAAATGGAAATGACCACAATTTTGTAAAAGGGACAGAGTGTGGAAAAGCCAATTAAACATTGGGCAGAAAATTCAAAAACTGTTGTTTCAAATAGAATTAGCAGGATATTTGTAGCTAGTATACACTATCGTATTAAACAAAAAAGTAGACTTTGGTTGACAATTAAGAATAATTACTGAAGAGTAAAGGTGATAATTAATATGTGGAAATGGGGGAGGAATTTAGTTGATAATGTTTTTTTAGTTACACAAGGCAATATCATTCTTCACAGATATTAGTTTCTAATACACTTTTGACATAAAATAAACTCAACAAACATAATTTTACTGGCTGAATAAATCCTTGTGCACCTGAATCAGCTGACAGCACCCAAATGGGACAGTACACAAACACCTGTAACTCCAGTTACAAATGAAGCCGATACCTCTGATCTCTGCGTGCTCCAGCATTCATGTGCATCAATATTTGCTATTTATCTTGAGTAAAGTTTGCAACAGAAATTGAAAATATGGTCAGTGTTATAGACTTTTTAAAAATTAAGCCTGTGTACCTTTCTTCTACTAGTGAACTTTGAAGTTTCCGTTGTTTTGTTGTTGCATTTGTCTCTGATCGTTGTTGTTCTAGTTACTTATTCTGATGTTGCCGAGTCCTTGTTCAGATTAATTAAGCATAACATTTTTTCATCTTGAACACTGGGTACATTTTTTTAAACTATTTGGACTGTTTCTTGTATTTTATGCCCTATACTTTAGAGAAAATACAGCCTCTTTACAATGCAGGTTGATTTGCTTTTTCTATGAGAGTTTATTTCGAGGCTATAATAGACTAAGCTGTATTGTGAAATAGCACATTGACAATTAGCATCAGTTTAGTTTTTAAAACAGCCAATGATGCAGTCTTAACTATTCCCCCAAAGTATTTTAAAGACTGAGCAAACACTTTTGTCATTACAAAACCATAGCTTAAAGCTTGTGAGCTTTCCACCCTGCTAAGAAAAGCATTTTACAATATTCCACAGAAGACAAGGAAGCCCTGTAGATGGAAGTGTAACTACTAGGAGCATGACAATAGTTCGACTTAAAAGGAGAATTGCTCTTTGCTCATGAATGTTTAATGCTAAAGTGTATTTTTTACAATAAATATCTCCTTGTAGAGAGTTTAAATTACATTCTTATGCCCCCAAAATGTCAACTCCCAAAGCTCTGATTTTTGAGACATCTAAATGTTACAATGTTGGTCATTCTATACTGATTTTCACCTTTAAAGCCAAATACAGCCTAAAATAGTATTTCTATTTAGGACAAATCAGTATTACCTCATTAAAAGATTTAATCCTAACAATACCAATACATTTTTGTCTACTCATTGCTATAGTTCAATTAATGTTTCATTATTTGAGCTATTGTATTTGACAACTTGTCTCTAATATGCTTATTTGAATTTAATCAAACAGTAAACAAAAAATTCCTTATAAAATGAAATTCTGATAAAGTCGACAGGCATTGAAAAACAAGTGTTAAGACTGGAATCTCAAATGTGATAATTCTAACATATTTCCTATATTTAAGGTATTTGTGACTTGATTTCCATATGTGTAGAATGGAAATGATAAAAATAGCCTACATTACTAATCTGTTTCAGGTTCTACTTATTTTCATCTAAAAATCTCAGATGCAAGATTCTAACCCCTTAATAGGATACTTATTTTACGAAATGTTCATCAGATACATAAATAATAACAAGAACAAGAGATTGTATTAGATACTATTCTGAGAATAAAATGAAAAGAAAGAAATAAATCTCTAGACAGGAAAGTCAAATGATCAAAACCAATCTTCTGTTAATTTGCTGATAAGAGTGCTGATGGGAAAAAGAGTTATGTAAGACACTATTTCATTGGTTGGCAAGATTTAAGGCTCTAAATAGTTAACTTTCAGTGATAGCTCCCTGTTTTTACAATGTCCATTCCCCTCATTACTTGTGGAAGTCAATCAGGCAATCCTGTGTAACATAATTAGGAGCTGGCTTCAACCTACTTTCCAAATATATCTCAAATACAGATTCCATTTTTCAGCTATTATATCAATCTGTATATACATACTACTTACAGAGCTGTTTTGCTATGGAATTAAACAACAATAGAATGGCTACCTTTTAAAAGTACAGCTTTAAGTATTTTTATTATTATCTCTTTCTCATTGTCATGCTAATATGGGAAAATAGAATTGTATATATTCTTAAATTCTCTCTACATGGTTAATGACAATGCATATCGAGTGTTTTGTGATTGGAATCCTGAATACCAGTGGTCATTCAGAGTTAAAGTGGACAGATTCCATTTTCTTCTTGTTTAAACGTAGTTAATTTAATAGATATTTTTGTCATTGCATAAAATATACAATGAGGAAAGTCTGGGTGTACTTGAGAAAATCCACTGCAAAAAAATACCTTAATTGAGAAATAATTTTGATTTTAAAAGACCTCAGACATTCAGGATATAATGACACTGAGCTGCAATACTCATTATACAGTTAGTAAATAATATTCTCTGAGAATAATGGAGAAACACCTTCATCTATGAAACTTGATTCACGTATACACAGCTGAAAAGATCATACACTGATACAGTCTTAAAGGCACCTGAATGTTGATTTCACACAAGATATATAAAATGTACAATTAAGTAATATTTCGAGACATTAATTTCCAGTTTTAGAATAATGGTTGTAATATTTTCATATTTTCAAAATCAATATTTCAAGTTACTGTAGTTGACTAAACAAAACTTTACTAAGTCTTAATTTTAGCAGGACATATTTATTAAAATTTGTATTCAAGACCTGAGCTGAAAGTTGGACCCAATGCTTTACTGTACCCTTCCTGCCCCACCAAGTGGGCAAGTCTTCACTTCCCAGGAGCATCCAGTTCCATCCCTCTGAGCCCACACCACCTCAGGTCTCCTTGAATTCCAACACCTAGGTTGATCACCCCTTCTCTCCTCCCCAACACACCTCCACCCAGGCCTAGGAACCTCCAAGCTGCTTTGAGCTGGGGATGATCCCTCTAAATGTCATCTTCTAGACCTGCACCTTCCTTGACACGCTGACCTTCTTCCTTAGGACCACTCAGGACAATTCAGGATGACTCATGACTATTGATGACCACCCAGGATCACTCAGGACCATATAGTATCACTCAGGGCCATACAGTATCACTTAGGGCCATTCAAGATCATTCAGGTGCATTCAGGACCATACACACAGTGCTTCTGGTTTAGAGGTGCAGTTTGAACCTGGGAACTTCAGAGAGAAGCTTAAGAGGACCAGGACCATGTCCCTGAAGACTAAGCAGCAAGGGATCTGCAGTTCTTGCTTACAGACTGTAGCCTGCCAAACCCCACTGACATCACTAGGAGGAAGAGCTGGATCTCAGGAACCTTTGGGCTTGAAGTAACACCTCCCACCCCAATCCCTGACCTGAGTTCCCAGTTGGCACAGAGCTGGAAGGGGTGAGCTGTGGAAGACCCATTGAGAACCAGCTCCCAATACATATTCACATCCAGCATGTGAAAAGCTACATGTCACCAAGATTGTAAGGCCTCCACACCAAAGTTTCTTGCTTGGCACCAAGTTCAGAAAGCACCAGGAAGAAAGAACTAAGGAACAACATATGGCAAAAGGCCAGAGAAAGAGCAGATCTGACAAAAATCAGGGAAATATGACTCCAACAAAATTCGGCCATAATAATACAGCAAGCTCTGACCACCCCACCACAACTGAAACACAAGATGATGACAAATCTATACTTATGAAAATCATAGATGCCTTAAAAGAAGAAAATAAATCCCTTAAAAATTTTAAACAAGTAACAATCCTACAGATGACAGACATGGAGAATTCCATTAAACACCTAAAAACTAACTAAAACAAGAATGAGAAAGAGACAAAGAATTTCCAAAGACACCAAATTGGAACAGGAAATGTATCAAACAGTTCAAGACCTGAAATTTGAAATGGAAGCAATAAAGAAAACACAAGCAAAGACAATCCTGGAGGTGGATATCAAGGAAAATGAACAGGAACTACAGGCATGGGAGTCTTAATTGAAAAAATAGTACAAAAACCGAAGAAAATTAGAACTCTAAAAAAAAGCATTATCCATAACATCCAAGAAATCAAAGATTCAATGAAAATACAGAAACTAAAAATTACAGGTATAGATGAAAGAGAAGACTCTAGACTCGAGACCAGGAAACATTTTCAACACAATAATAGAAGAAAATTTCCCAAACCTAAGGAAAGAGATACAGATAAAAATCCAAGAGCGATACAGAACACCAAATATATTGGCTCAGAAAAGAAATTTCATCCCACCACATAACAATTGGAACTCCAAATATACAGAACAAAGAAAGAATATTAAAATCTGTAAAAGAAAAAGGCCAAGTAACATGTAATGGTAGACCCATCAGAATTACACCCGACTTTTCCTCAGAAACTTTAAAAGCCAGAAGGACATGGTCAGATGTCCTACAAGACCTAAGAAAACACAGGTGCCAGCCCAGACTACTGTACCCAGCAAAACTTTCAATCAACATAGATGGAGATAACAAGATATTCCATGACAAAAATCAAATTCAAAAAGTATCTACCCACAAATCCAGCTCTACCGAAGACCCTAGAAGGAAAATTCCAACCAAGAGAATGTAACTGCAGCCAAGAAATCACAGGAGGAGGAATCTGTAATGGCCGAGAGACACCTGAAGAAATGCTCAACATCCTTAATCATCAGAGAAATACAACTCAAGACAACTCTGAGATTCCATCTCACACCTGTCAGAATGGCTAAGATAAAGAGCTCAAATGACAGCACATGCTGGCGAGGGTGTGGAGAAAGGGGAACCCTACTCCATTGCTGGTGGGAGTGCAGGCTTGTGCAACCACTATGGAGGTCTGTCTGGCGATATCTTAGAAATCTTGGAATAACTTTGCCTCAGGACCCAGCCATACCAGTTCTGGGTATACACCCAAAGGACACCTCACAGAGTCATAGGGAAGTCTCCTCATCTATGTTCATAGCACCCTTATTTGTAATAGCTAGAAATTGGAAACAACCCGGATGTCCCTCAACTGAAGAATGGATTAAAAAACTGTGGTACATCTATACAATGGAATATTACTCAGCTATCAGAAACAATGAAATTATGCAGTTTGCAACCAAATGGATGGAACTAGAGAAGCTCATCCTGAGTGAGCTAACCCAGACTCAGAAGGATGCACATGGCATCTATTCACTTATAGTAGGATTTTAGCTATATAGTATAGGATATCTGTACTACAACCAACACACCAAAAGGAACATGGACATAGACTTTTTTCTTTTTCCTTTCTTTTTTTGTTGTTGTTCTTTGTTTTTGTGGGTTTGTGTGTTTGTTGGTCTTTTTATAGTTTTCCCCTCGTAACAAGGAGACACCTTTCACTGGCAGTACTGCCTCGTAGTCCCCCGGGTTTATGAAGAGGCTCTTGGCCCTGATATGACTCCTGAACTGTGGCGAGGGACTTTTATGTAGGGACACTTCACCCCAGAGGAACAAGAGGGAAGGGTTAGGGGGTAGAGGATGGGAGGGTGGGGCTGGGAAGCGGGGAAAGAGGACAATATGATAGAGATGTAACCTGAAGCAACAAACAAATTTATTAATTAAAAAAAAGCAGGTAACAATTTTAAAACACTGTAAATAAAATAAAGGTTACAGCCATTCAACCTGGTTTTATAAACCTCCAAGAGTCGAAAAAACTGAGAGCTAAGGTAAAATACATGAAAAGTGGGGTGTTAGCCCATGCCCTTAACTTCAGCAGAGACAGGAGGAGCACTATAGAGTTAGTGGTCTTATAAATTCTAGAGTTACACAGAACAGGGTGGTGAGGGTGCACACCCTTAATCCCATCATTCAAGAAGAGTACACCCTTAATCCCAACACACTAGAGACAGAAACAGGCAGATCTCAGAGCTCAAGGTCAGCCTGATAAAAAACAAACTCTAAATAGAGAAAAACTTCGATCCAGGAGTGGTGGAACACATCTTTAATCCCTTCAGATGGGAACCACAGGTCTTTGATCCCAATAATTAGAATGTAGAGACAGACACATAGAATTTGGAAGGACTTAAGTTTAAAAGCTACTTACAAAAGGCCCACTCAATACAAACAAATTGTCCTTAGAGATCTCAAAATATATACACTAAGGCTTGTTTAGCTCCAAAATAACAAAATAATTTCTTCTTTAATCCAGATTGAAAGATAGTACTTTATATATTGTCAAAAAACCAAATTTGCTTCAGGAGAAATATTACCTGACCCCCCCAAAAAAAAATTTTAATTGTCCCAGAGGTAGGATTAGGGCAGGGCTCTGCTTTTATCTTTCCAGGAGATTTAAAGCATCCCTTCAAGGAACCCAGGGACAACTGGACAACGGAAACCTCAACAGAAAACAGAATCAGACACCAAAGAAGATGAGTGGCCCAGATGATTCAGCCTTGCAGACTCCCTCTATAGCTGTTTCCATCAAAAGTCTACAACCACAACTCAAAATCGCTAAGATCATTCAGCTCCACACACTGCCCCAGTCAGAACTTCAGTAAAGCCTAGAAGATCAAATTTGCCTACAAACTTCTTAGGATATCTAAACAGCTGAGCACAAAAAGACTGAACATAAAAGGATTGTACTAACATTTTTAACCATTTTTCCATTCTGGTTCAGGCCCTAAACAGGTTTACTGTGGCCCAAATCAGCAGGAACTCATTTTAAGAGAGCGACATCCCATGCCCAGAGGGTAGGGAGGGTGTTTCTCCCCCCCCCTTTTTTGGTTATTTGAAAGATAACAAAAAACTTTGTTATTTAGGGGAAGAGACTACAGCTGTTAAATGGTGTTGTTAAATGGGTTTTGGAGGTTAGACCCAGGGACTTCCTTCTTTTCCTTTTCTGTATCCTTCTTTCTCTCCTATGTAGGAGTGCACAGACTTGAGAAAAATGGGACATAGACATAGTATGGGAAGGACCAAGAAGAGGGACAGATTATTGAATATGCCCTTATACCTTTGTATATTGATACAAAATTAGTATTATATTTGGCTAAAGTGGTACTGACCATTGTATATTGTGCAAAATTAAGATTGTATTGGACTACATCGGTATTGATCTTTGTATATTGATACAAAATTAAGATTATAGTTGGCCACAATGGTATTGACCCTTGTATATTGACGTAATATTAATATTGTATTGGGCTACATAGGCATTGATCTTTTATATTGATACATAATTAAGAGTATATTTGGCCACATTGGAATAGATCTTTGTATATTGTTACAAAATTAAAGGTAACGCTTCTTAAAGGTATTGTACCTAGAGATACTTAAAAATGAAATGTGAAGCTCTGGCCTCTTGATACCAACCGTCTTAAACCATTTAGGATAGTTAAGAAATACAAACTCCTAGTCATGCAAGCGTGTCACTTTGTTAGCTACTATGACAGTCCATCACAGATATTCTCTAAGCTACTCAGAAATCACGTTGTTAAGAGACAAGCAACATTTGCTTATCTAAATACAAGAGATAGATAGGGCATCTTCAAAAACCCCAAGAGATCTGCAGAATATGGCATTCAAAGATGTTGTCTTAAATTAAGATTTTTTTTTATATCGAGACATGTCAGCTCCTGACAGCACCCCTTATTCTACTCCAGGTAGAAGATGAGCATCGAAGAATCTCCAGTGTGAGATGGTTGAATTAGTGGCAAGCATATCTCTTGGCATGAAAAAACCCCTTGCTTCAACTGCAGACAGACTGGTGTCCAAAAAGGACAAATCTTGGTAGCAGGTAAGTCGACAGCCTAGCTCTGCCAAGACAGGATAGGAAAGTCCTTCATAATCCCTGCTCTACAATCAATGTCTGTCAGAGAAACAGGACCAAAAGGCTGAAGATTGATGCTGTAACGTATGGAGAGAAAACAGGAACTGTCCAGGCAGCCACTGATATGTCATTTCTTAGTTTTGGATGATGCAGCCCCTGCACTTCCAACATAATCAGAAATATTTATCCCTCTCAGGTCTCTGAGGTGGTTGAAGAATAGATAGCTAGAATCTCATAGTTAAATTTTGAGTTGTTTAGGAATCAAGAGGGTGTTCTGGATCTAAGAAGATGTTTTTAATATTGTGATGCAAGTTAGTATGACAGCTGAGTCAGATATAGAACTTTAAACTCATGGAGATGGTTAGATGGTAGAATGTTAAAGTCAGGGGCCAAATATGTATGAACTGGACATTGGGAATGTATGCTGGCCCATTTAACTCTCATAAATTTGGCATATTTATTTCTGTTGTTTTGTATAGTATTTGCTGTTATAAGAGAAGGAACCATTTGTTGGACTGAAAGGGGAAGCTGTTGGGGGGAAGAGAGTGGAAGGGTGGGACAGGAAGGGGGAGTAGGGAAGGGATTATGACTGAGATGTAACTTGAAGAAATAAAAAAATAAAGAATTAAAAAAAATCAGGCAAGGGAATCCTTGTCCCATTCTACATATGAGCCCACTTGAGCTTGTGCATATTCCTGCCCAGGGTTCTATAGATGATACTGTCCTTAAAAATAATCACCTTTAGCAGAAGAGGCTGGTTTGAATTACTTTAAAAGTTAATTTATTTTTAAAGTGTGTGCATGTTCTTGTGTGTGTGTGTGTGTGTGTGTGTGTGTGTGTGTGTGCATGTGTGTGTTACTTTGTATAGGTTTCCACAGAGGCCAGAAGAGGACATTGGATCCCCTGGAACTAGGGTCACAGGCAGCTTTAAGCTGCCCGATGTTGCTTCTAAAAAAAAAAAAGACTAATGCTCAAATTAAATTCTTTCTCACATTCAAAAAAAAAAAAAGAAAGAAAAATAAAAAGAAAAGAAATCACAGGAAACAAATAACTTCTCTGCAACTAACCCCCAAAATCCACGAACACACTTACCACCACTTACATCAAAAATAGCAGGAAATAATAAACTAGGGCCACTAATATCTCTCAACATCAATGAATTCAACTCACCAATAAAAATACACAGGCTTACAGAATGGATCTGTAAACAAGACACCATCATTTTGCTGCATACAAGAAAAGCACTTCCCCAGCAAAGATAGATTTTTACCTCAGAGTAAAGGGTTGGGAAAAATGTTTTCTAAGCAAATGGTACAAGGAAGCAAGCTGGAGTAGCCACCTAATAGCTAATAAAATAGACTTTCAACCAAAATTAATTTAAAAAGATAGGAAGGACACTTCATAGTTGTCAAGGGAAAAAGTGATCAAAATGACATCTTAATACTGATTATCTATGCCCCAAGTGCAAGGGCACACATATTTGTAAAAGAAATACTACTACAGCTTAAACCACACTTCGATCCCCATACACTAATAGTTTGAGACTTTAACACCCCACTCACACCAATGGACAGGTCATTGAGGAAGAAACCAAACAGAAAAATAATGAGACTAACAGAGGTCATGAACCAAATGATCCTAACAGATATCTATGAAACATTTCACCCAAACACAAAAGAATAAACCTTCTTCTCTGCACATCAGAAAACCTTCTAAAAAATTGACCATATAGTCTAACACAAAGTAAGCCTCAACAGATACAAGAAATTTGAAATAACCCTTTGTATCTTATCAAAACACCATAGATTAAAGTTGGAATTTAACAACAGAAATAAGAAAAAGCCTACACATTCAGGGAAACTGGAAAACTCTTTACTTACTGACTTCTGGGTCAGGGAAAAAATAAAGAAAGAAATCAAAGACTTCTTTAAATTCAATGAAAATGAAGGCACAACATACTCAAACCTATTGGATACAATGACAACAGTGCTGCGAGGTAAGTTCATAGCACTAACTGCCTTCAAAAAGAAAGTGGAGATAGCTCATATTAGGAACTTAACAAATCAACTGGGAGTGCTAGAAAACAAAGAAGCAAACACTCCCAAGAGGAACAGAAGGCAGGAAATCATCAAACTCATGTCTGAAATCAATGACTTAGAAACAAAGAGAACAATATAAATAATCGACAAGACGAAGAGTTGGTTCTTTGAGAAAATCAACAAAATAGAAAAACCCTTAGCCAAACTAACTAAAAGGCAGAGGGTAAACTATTCAAAACAACAAAATCAGAAATGAAAAGGGAGAAATAACAATAGACATTGAGGAAATACAAATAATCATTAGGTCATACTTCAAAAACCTGTACTCCAAAATATTTGAAAACCTAAGTAGAATGGGTAATCTTTTTTGATAGATTCCATCTACCAAAGTTAGATAAAGAACAGATTAACAAATTAAACAGTCCTATAGTCCCTAAGGATATAGAAGCAATCATTCAAAGTCTCCCAATCACAAAAAGTCCAGGGTCAGATAGATTCTACACAGAATTCTACGAGATTTTCAAAGAAGAGCTAATACTAATACTCTTCAAAATTGTCCACAAAATAGAAACAGAAAGAACACTGCCAACCTCATTCTATGAGGAGGCCACAGTCACCCTGATCTCTAAACCACACAAAGATCCAACAAAGAGAATTTTAGATCAATTTCCCTTATGAACATAGACGCAAAAATACTCAATAAAATACTTGCAAACCGGGGCTGGAGAGATGGCTCAGCGGTTAAGAGCATTGGCTGCTCTTCCAGGGGTCCTGAGTTCAATTCCCAGCAACCACATGGTGGCTCATAACCATCTATATTGAGATCCGGTGCCCTCTTCTGGCCTGCATGCAGACAGAACACTGTATACATAATAAATAAATAAAATATTAACAAAAAAATTAAAAAAAAAATACTTGCAAACCAAATCCAAGAAAGAACACATCAAAAGTATCATACAACACAATCAAGTAGATTTCATTCCAGGAATGCAGGGATGGTTTAACAAATGAAAATCAATAAGGTAATCTACCATATAAACAAATTGAAAGAAAAAAAACACATGATCATCTCATTAGATGTTGAAACACCATTTGACAAAATCCAACACCCCTTCATGTTAATGGTCTTAGAGAGAGTTGGCACACAAGGATCATGCCTAGAAATAATAAAAGCAATATACAGCAAGCCAGTAGACAACATCAAATTAAATGGAGAAAAACTTGAAGCATTTTCTCTAAACTCAGGGAGAAGGCAAGGATGCCCACTTTTGCCATATCTCTTCAACATAGTACTTGAAGTTCTTGCTAGAGCAATAAGACAGCTAAAGGAGATCAAGGGGATACAAATCGGAAAGGAAGAAGTCAAATTTTCCCTATTTGCAGACAATAAGATAGTATACATAAGTGACCCCAAAATTTCCACCACAGAACACTCAGAAATATGGCTGGATATAAAATTAATTCAAAAAATTGGTAGCCGTTCTTTACACAAAAGATAAATGGGCCAAGAAAGGAATTAGGGAAATAGCACCTTCACAATAGCTAAAAATAATATAAAATACCTGGGGATAACTCTAACCAAGGACATGAAAGACCTGTACAAAAAGAACTTCAAGTCTTTGAAGAAAGAAATTGAAGAGGAGATCAGAAGATGGAAAGATCTCCCATGTTCATGAATAGGTAGGATCTACATATAGACTCATTGGAATTCCCATCAAAATACCAACACAATTCTTTACAGACCTTGACAGAACAACTCTCAACTTCATATGGAAAAACAAATTTCCCAGAATAGCTAAATCAATCTTGTACAATTAAATAAATACCTTAAACTAAAAAAAAAAAAAAAAAAAAAAGAAGGGAAGAGGATGGTGGGGCTGAGGGGGAGGAGGGTGGAAGGGTGGGACTGGAGGGGGGAGTAGGGAGGGGATTGTGATTGAGATGTAACTTGAAGAAATAAAAAATAAATTATTAAAAAAAAAGAAAGCAGACTGAGCAAGCCATAGGGAGCAAACCAGTGAGCAGCATCCCTCCATGGATTCTGCATCAGCTCCTGCCTCCAAGTTGGAACACTGCTTGAGTTCCTGCCCTCACTGCTTTTGATGATGAACTATTAAATGGAAGTGTAAATGGAAAAAAAAAAAAAACTAGAGGTATAACCATCCCTGATTTCAAGCAATACCACAGAGTAAGAGTAATCAAAACCAGTGTGGTACTGGTACTGAAACAGACCAGTTGATCAATGGAATAGACTCTAGGACCTAGAAATAAACCTCTATACCTATGGTCACTTAATTTTTGACAAAGAGGCCAAAACTATACAATGGAAAAAGGAAAGCACCTTCAACAAATGGTGCTGGGTTAACTGGATGTCACCATGTAAAAATGCAAATAGACCCATGTTTATCACCTTGCATAAAACTTAAGTCCAAGTGGATCAAAGACTTTAACATAAAGCCTGAAACACTAAATCTAGTAGAAGAGAAAGTGGGGAAAATTCTAGAAAGAACGCATTGGCACAGGTGACAACTTCCTGAACAGAATACCAATAGCTCAGGCCACTAAGACCAACAATGAATAAATAGGACCTTTTGAAACTGCAAAGCTTCTATAAGGCAAAAGACACTGTCATTAGAACAAAATGGCAGCCTAAAGATTGGGAAAAAAACTTCACCAACACCACATCTGACAGAGGGCTAATATCCAAAATTTACAAAGAACTCAAGAAATTAAATGCCAAGAAACCAAATAATCCAATCAAAAAAATGGGGAACAGAGCTAAACAGAGAATTCACAAAGAATCCCTGATGGATGAGAGACACTTGAAGAAGTGCTGAGCATCCTTAATCATCAGAGAAATGCAACTCAAGACGACTCTGAGATTCCATCCGACACCTGTCAGAATGGCTAAGACCAAAAACTCAAATGACATCACATGCTGGCGAGGTTGTGGAGAAAGGTGAAACTCCTTCATTGCTGATGGAAGTGCAGGCTTGTGCAACCACTATTGAGGTCAGTCTAGCTATATCTTAGAAAACTTGGAATAGCTCTGCCTCGGGACCCAGCCATACCACTTCTGGGTATACATCCAAATGATTCCTCACCAAATCACAAGGAAGTTTCCTCATCTATGTTCATAGGAGCCTTATTTGTAATAGCTAGAAACTGGAAACAACCCAGATGTCCCTCAACTGAGGAATGGATTTAAAAAAACAAACAAACCTGTGGTACATTTACACAATGGAATACTACTCAGCCCTCAGAAACAACGAAATCATGCAATTTGCAGCCAAATGGATGGAACTAGAGAAGCTAATCTTGAGGGAGCTAACCCAGACTCAGAAGGATGCACATTGGCCTCTATTCACTTATAATTGGATTTTAGCCACATAGGACAGGATTACAATTCTACAGCCAATACACCAAAGGGAACAGGAACATGGACTTTGTCACCTGTCAATGAGACACTTTGCCCTAGTGGGGCCGCCTTTTAGGCCTCCAGTGTATGAGGAGGCTCTCGGCCCTCATATGACTGCTGAACTGGGTTGAGGGACTGATATGTAGGGACACTCCACTCTAGAGGAGTGGGATGGAAGTGGCAGGGGTACAGGGTGGGAGGGAGGGACTGGCAGGGGTTAAAAGAGGGTACTGTGATGGAGATGTAAACCGAAGTAATAAATAAACATAGAAAAATTATATTCAATAACTAAAGAGAAGTTTAGGAGATATTTATTACAATTGGTATATTTTCTCCTTTGAGCCTTTGGTGCTGAAATGTTTTCACCTGAGCTTCTTCTTCAGAGACTTGTGATATCATCCCTAGTATTCAAGCACTGTGCTTCTGCACTGGATAACGCATATCAAATATTGTGTGAGTATGTAAAAGATTGTGTTTTTAAAAGTGCTTAAGAAAACATATTTATTGAATGCTGATAAAAAACAATGATAAAGTAGTCAAAAGACACAGAGAATATATTCACAGAGAATACAGTGACCATGAAGAAACTGATAACTTAGTAAAGAATGTGAAAATATTGAGATTAATTCATACAGATTAAAATGTAAACATGAGGATCCTAATAGTAAATGTGCCATATTTGTCCCAGCAGAGAAGCCATTGTGAATCCAGATGAAGACTGGTCTTTATGCATACTATATTAACAACTATTTTTATTTTTAAAAGTTATTTAAGTATATTACTTATATATTATTACATTGTTATATAGATATGTTCATACTTATTAAAGTAAATCATTATCAGGTATTTTACTAAAACACAAAAGGATGATAATCAGAAAGTATTTATGTTTAGAGTACATATTTTATAATCCCTAATAATTATCTGTAAACTTTGTCCTTACACTCACAGATAAGTGTAGATTCAACTTGTAGTAGTCTTAATGAAAATGGCTCCCATACATAGGAAGTGTAATTATTTGAAAATATTGTGGCCTTGTTGATGTAAATGTGCCCTTATTGGAGGTACTGGGTCACAGGGGTTGGGGAGGGGGGCTTTGAGGTTTCAGAATCTCAAGTCAGGCCTAGCGGTTTCCTAGTCTTCTTGCTGCCAGGAGATCCAGATATAGAACTCTCTGTTGCTTCTCCACCATGATATCTGCCTGCATGCTGCCATGCTTAAAATGGATTAATCTCTGAACTGTAAGCCAGCTCCAATTAAATATTTTCCTTTATAAGAGTTGCTGTGGTCATGGAGTCTATTCATGACAATAGAAATCGTAACTAAAACATACATTTTATCAAATAAAACTCTCTTTGAAACAAATGGAGACCACTACAAAAAACCATAACCAATAAAGATGTTGAGTTATGGAGCCCAGCCAAGGAATATCTGAAAAAACACTCTTACAACTAATACTAAGTAAACATTGTGTAATAGTGGATGCAAAGATTGTTAAGAGTCACAAGAGCAGAAATTTTGCTATGAGATTCATCTCCTGGTAATATCAGAAGGTACTCCCATAAGTTCTCAACAACAGGAAGCCTAAATGAGAGGTAAACAAGACTGACAAACATGAAAATGTCAAACAAGACAGGGAAAAGCCCACATTGTCTCAAACTCTCCACAAGGAACTATAGGCTTGGAATGGGAGACATGGTCTTCCCAAGGGAAAAGCACACCAATTAATTGTCCAGCGAGAAACAGTCAGTGCTGAAATCATACATACAGGTAACATTGTACAGACTGACTGTGTTATATTTAAGGATATGTTTGTATATACACATACATATATACATACAGTTAGTTAAAATAAATAAATACATGAATTAATGAGTGAAGAAATAAATAAATGGGCCATAGATTTAAAGGAGAGTGGGCACTGTAGATGTCAGGGTTTAGAGGAAGCAAAGCGAAGGGAAAATTTTGCAATTAAATTATAATCTCAAGAATAAAGCAAGGGAGAATGTTTATTGTTTTCTCATTCTACTTTTCATTTCAATATCACATTCACCATTATGATAATTTTATTTTGCCAGTGAAAAGATGAAGAAATTGAAAATTAATTTATACTAACTGTAAAATCATTTAGCTTTGTAATTTAGATACCTATTTTTGAATAAAATGATTATAAACATCATTAATTTGCCTAAAATTGATAGCAATAAGATAAAAGTTTCATAATGAACAGTCTTACTATCAAAGAGATGATTTTCTTCAGTCACTCGGCTTCCATGTCACAAGTTTATGGTTTTTATTTATTATGTAGCCCAAACCCACTAATATCCTTTTTAAGTTACAGTACTATTTGCATAACTGCAAAGATATTTTTAAAAAGTTTATCTATGATGGCATTAGAATTTTATGCTATTTAGCTGGGACAAAGCTGAGATACATTTGTAAAGAAAATCTTCTGTGATAGGGTTAGCGATAGCATTCAATAGCACAGGGAATTTGGAATAGCAAAAGCCTGGACTTTAAGATAAAAGACTTACTTCGGAAGTGACATCTCCTTGGGAACTCTCCAAGGATGGATGATTTTTTGATCATAGGGTTAGGGGTGGGGAAATGCACTGAGGCACCTGCCCCCAGATCACAATATCTAGATCACCTGTTGTTTCTCAGCCCTGTGCAAAAAGCTTTGACAAAGCCTAGAGGCATGGCTTGAAAGCTCTTGAAAGATTCTGCCAAAAATCATGTTGCCAATTCATTAGGATAGGTGAAGATATTTAAGTCAAAATTCATGTAGACAGAGTGCTTCATTCTTGTTCCTGTCTCACCTCCTCCTGCTCTGGCAGAGAAACTCTTGCCAATCTCACCGGGAGGCTTCACCCTCTTGTAGGACAGGTTGGTTGTCGGTCTGGAGATGGATTCTCCCTGAGATTTTGGAGCATCTAGTTGGGGAGTTGTCTGCCCTAGGAGCTCAGGGGCTTTGGATTGGACAGAGCACTGAAGTGAAACCCTTGTAGTCCTGAGTCATCTGAATGGTGATCCTGGGAGAATTTTCATTGATAAATGAATGGTGGTTAAGACCACAAGGGCAATTCCTTCTTGAAAAACTGTCTTAGGATCTGGCAAGTGAAATTCAGAGACTTTGGGACTGAAAGATTTGATGAAGGACAACCATCCATAAAGATCTACACCCATAGGAAAATATCCTTTTGAGAAACCTTAGGTTATTTGTATTATAGTTATTAGGTTGTTATAGATTAGGTTTTAGAGATAGGGTTCAGGTTTTAGGATCTAGGAACCTTATAGGCAATTGTTAGGTAATTGTTAGATATTAATAAACATATGCTTGATAAATAAAAATTTACTGTTACAATTTTCCACTATTTTTGTCTCTGAACTTGAAAATTAATTGAGATTTTATTTAATTTTTAAACATTATATATTACTTATGCCAAAGCAATAACCTTATCAAATAAATATACCAAAACAAAAAACAAACAAACAAAAAAACCTGAGGTGTTTGTTGAATAACAAATGGCAGAATGTCCAAAGGCTTGGTAATCATTTTATAAGAGAGTGTGGAAATTCTGTAAGAACCAGAGGAGCAGTGAGTTATTAGCTGTGAGATTGTCTTCTGAGGATTTCAGAAGTTACATCCAGAAAGTCTTCCCAACATGAGTACCTAAATATGAGCCAAACAAGTAAAACATAGATATACTGAAATAGATGAAGAAAACCCCATGAACCGTCAGTTCTATATACATAGAACTTCAGACAATTAAGAAAAGCAGTTAACAGTCGAAAAAAATCTTCCCCAGGAAAGAATATATCAATTGGTTATCCAATAGCAAATTGCCAGCCAGGAAAATATACATAAAACTTACAATATACAGACTTATCAGGCTGTATTTAGGAAGATATTAGTAAATTCATGTATGTATATGAATATATATTACTAATATATGCTACATGAATTTAGTAATATATGTTAATATATACATATATTTACAATTAATAAAATAGTCATGAATTTTAAGGTGATCAGGGAGGTGAATATTTTTCAACATGAAAAGAGTAATGAAAAATAGGTGGTGGTAATAGTCTTGTACTCTCCATTTCATACAACTAAATTGTATACTTAGCAACAATTAAGTTGATAAAATTTATGTTATATATATTTTATCACCACAAAACAAAAAATAAATTACCCTGCTTGGTAGGAGCTCTTTAACATGTCAAATCTTTAATCATTGTGTTTATTTCTTAAGAACAAAGTTCATTTCTTCTAAATCATTTAAATATGATCTTCACTTATATGATTACCATTGTTCCTTCAAAGAGTCATAGACTAGTTAACAATAATCCAATGCCACATGGTATGAGAAGCACCTTTTGAGACATTGGTCAGGTTGTTATAGTTGCTGCCATTGGCTTTCTCCCAGAGTGGAGGGTGAGACCCTACTGCTAAAGATACCATGCACTTTCACACAGTACCCAGAAGACCCAAGCTAGATCTGACCTGAAAACTTCCCTGAGGACTAGCTTTTTTGGGATCACAAGGTGTCATGCAACCTTCCAAGGGAGAAAAGCAACTGATAGTGCTTC
>CAJQZJ010000592.1:1324483-1345617 GCA_907164525.1 Lophiomys imhausi
TTTGGCTAAGACCGCTGATCTGGCTTGCTTCCGCATACGTGGGCCTCTAAGATAGCACCACTTGGCTTTACTTGATTGGCTGTTCATTTAGTATTTAGCCTGTGGGTTGGGTCTGCCTGGGCATTCGGAAGACTGTTTTCAAGGGACCTGAATAAACTGCAGGAGAAGAGCTTTTGCGAGTTGCGTCATTCCTTGCTGGACAAGGGGGGACGCGACAATGGATCTTGGAGAGAAAACAATAACCACTTTACTAAACCATAGTAATACCTAAATACATTCTAAATATTTATTCTTATACCACAGAAAAGTGTAGTCTTGACTCTTCATTAAAGAAACTTCTCTTTGCGACAAATAGGGACCATTGCAGAAAATCAATGTTGCTCAAAATATAGAACACAAGAGTTCCAGTGTTTCCCAGTTCCAGCTAATACTTCTACAACAAAATTCCTACACCTAAGTAACAGGGATCAGGAAAGGTAACAGAAGAATTTCAAGAGATAGAGGAATAGGAAGCTTTTTGTGAGATTTTTATATCCTAGAAATGCTAGAGAAGTCACACACATGAAGTCTAATCAACATGGCTATCTACAAAGATCTCCATAATAACAACGTCAATGGACATACCATCATGGAAATAAGGAAGCTCTTCGAGACTCAACCCTAAACAAAGAACTCTTGGCATCCAGGAAATGATGAGAGTCGTAGAAATGGTTTTCCCCAGGGAAGTCTTCCCTAATTGGTTATTCAATCCTAGACATATTTGTAAGAAATTATCTAGATTAAGTAACTAATATTATTTGGGGAAGCCCGAACATATTTATGGGTTATACCTTTCCATAGTATGGAAATCTGAATTTCACAAAACAGAACAAAACTACTTGAACACCAGCATTCATCACTTGCTATTTCCTATTTAAGGGGTGGATTATCTCATGCTACTGACACCTGAACATCCCACTATGATGGAATGCATATCTCTCTCTTTGTGCCTCCCAAATCCTTTTCTTCCTTACTTTGATTTTGTCAGGTGATTTGCCAGATAATTCACATCACAGTAAATGTGACTAACCTAAACTCTTTACACTAAGGACCAAGTTATCAGTAGAAGTCTAATCCTAAAGGCAAGGGTTTTATATTTTTGTCTCTCTGTCATCTCTTGCCCTCTTTCTCATTGAAGGTAGGAACTTCTAGAAAAGGGGAATACTTTATTTTACCCAGACTTTAGTCTGTTATAATCAAATAATGTGTGTGTGTGTGTGTGTGTGTGTGTGTGTGTGTGTGTGTGTGTTGGTTTATATGATTATAAAGTTAAAACCTTCACTTGGGGAAAAGGAAAGACATCTCTGCTTGTAATCCCTTTGCAAAGATTTCCTTGAATTGGCTTGAGTGACTCAGCTAGACCTGGACATTGATACTTATCATTTATTAATGAATCCTTATGTTGGGGACCTGAGGTGTTTCATCTGGACTACCATAACATTTTTTTCTATATGTCTGGTTCTGAAATGCTTATTAGTCAATGTCTCCTGTAGCTATTTCTGAATAGTGTTTTCTTATTTTCTTTCTTACATACATGAAAGGACAAGTGTGATGAGAAAACAAATGTTAATTCTTTTGTACTACATTTCAAACTTCATAATCATTAAGCATCAATTAATACTATCTCACTTAATAATCATGTTTATAATTTGGAATAAGTTTTTCAACCAAGGACTTTTTATAGGGACAATGTAATCTATAACAAACATGTATTGATGCCTTCAAGCAGCATTCTAATATTTAACTTTTATTATTTATCATTCCTAATGTACTAATAATATTTTAATTTCTTAAACTTATGGGAGTCATAAACATTGCTTACTATGACATCCATCAGAACACATTCATTTTATCTTGAAAAATTTATCAAAACTTCAGAGTTCATCAATTTTCTATACCTTTACATATAATGTTTCTGATACTGTTGTTTAAGTAAAATTTTTGATAAGGGTTGTGTTGGAGCTTGTAATAATATAGACAGTTGTTTTGTCCAACTAACTAACTTTGATCTGGAATAAAAAAGAAACTATATAAAAAGAAAGATTATCTTTCCATTGATTTATGCTTTACTTAATTTCAAACACTATTTTATATACATTAGTATGAACAAATCTTTTTATATACATTGGATGAATGTGAATCTAATTTTTAGTGCTACTGACAACTTGTACTACTACTGTCATTTTTAATTTTCTGTAGATATATTTTGTATCCTGCAATATCACCAAGCTAAAATATTATTTCAAACAGCTTTTAGTACAATCTCTTAACATCATGTCTGCTGGAAACGTATTTATCTCCAAATTGTATTACTTACTTTTCTTATCTAGTTGTTCTGGATGATATTTCAGTGCTGTGAGATATTTCAGTGTTCTGGCTAATATTTTCAGAATTCAAAGAAGTTCTTTTTTTTAATATATGCCAGATCAAAGATATCTGGTATATATTCATTTCACTGTTGGGTATTATCTTAGTGTTCTATTGCTGTGAAGAGATACCAGGACCAATTCTTATAAAAAGAAAGTATTTAATTGGTGCCTACTTAGAGTTTCAGAGGGTTAGTCTATTACTGTCATGTGAGAAACATGGACACACAGGCAGAGAGTTCTATATTGGGATCCACAGGCATCAGGCAGAGAAAGACACTGACTTTTGCTGGGGTTTCAGAGCCAGTCACCAGTGACACACTTCCTCCAACAAGGCCATACCTTCTAATGCTTTCACCCAGTGGTACTCTCTGATTAAACATTCAAATATATGAACCTATGGGGACCTTTCTTAGTCAAATCACCAAAAGTATGAGATACAGTGTGGACTTGTGACATATGCTTCCTTTTTTACTTTTGAATATTGCTTTTATATCTAATTTGTGAAAGTTTTTTTGTTTTGTTTTTCATTTTTTTCTTTATTTTTTATTTCTTCAAGTTACATCTCAATCGCAGTCCCCTCCCTATTTCTCCTCCAGTCCCACCCTCCCACCCTCAACCCCCCATCCTCTTTCCTTTTTTTTTAAGTTTAAGGTATATCTTCCTCCCCCTAACAGTTCCCCCCTTCAGTCCAACAAATGGCTCTTTCTCTTATAATAATAAATACAATACAAAACAACAGAGGTAATTAGGCCACAGTTATGAGGGTTATATGGCTTAGCGTACATTCCCAATGTCCAGTCCATATGTATTTGGCACCTGACTTTAACATTCTACTATCTAACCATCTCCATGAGTTTAAAGTTCTATGTCTAACTCAACATTCATACTAACTTGCAACACAATTTTAAAAGCATCTTCTTAGGTTTATAACACTCTCTTGACTCCTAAACAACTCAAAGTTTAATTATGAGACTCTAGCTATCTGTTCTTCAACCACCTCAGAGACCTGAGAGGGATAAATATATCTGATTTTATAGGAAGTACAGGGCCTGCAGCTTCCCAAACTAAGAAATGACATACCAGTGGCTGCCTGGACAGTTCCCATTTTCTCTCCATACATTACAGCATCGATCTTCATTCGTTTGTCCCCGTTTCTCTGACAGACCTTGATTGTAGAGCAGGGGTTATGAAGGACTTGCCTACCCTGTCTTGGCAGAGCTAGGCTGTCGACTTACCTGCTTCCAGGTTTTGTCATTTTTGGAAAGCATTCTGTCTACAGTTGGAGCAAGGGGCTTTTCCTACCAAGAGATAGGCTTGAGACTAATTCAATCATCTCCCACTGGAGATTCTTCGATGCTCATCTTCTACTTGGAGTAGAATAGGGGGTGCTGTCAGGAGTTGATATGTCTTGATATAAAAAAATCTGAAGTTACGAAAACATCTTTGAATGCCATATTCTGCAGATCTCTTGAGGTTTTTGAAGAGGCCCTATCTATCTCTTATATTAGGATGAGTAGATGTTGCTTGTCTCTTAGCAGCTTTATTTCTGATTAGCTTATAAAATAACTATAGTAGGCTGTCATAGTACCTAACAGAATGACTGGCTTGCATAACCATTAGTTTGCATTTCTTAATTATCCTAAACAGTTTATGACAATTAGTAGTAAAAGGCCGAAACATCACATTTAATTAATTTTTTTTTCTTTACCTCCTAACCCTTCCATCCCATTTCTCTGGGGTGGAGTGTCCTTATATAACAGTCCCTTGTCTCAGTTGAGAGGTCGTATGAGGGCCAAGAGCGTCTTCATTCATTGGGGATCTACGAGGCAGTACCATCAGTGAAAAGTGTCTCATTGTGAATGCTTTTATCGTGAAGGGATATTTGATTTTAGCAAATACTTTTTCTGTGTCTATTTAGGTATTCATGGGATTTATCCTTCATTATGTTAATGTGATATACTACACTGTTAATATATGTTAAATCCTTCTTGAATCTCATCCTGAATTCTCATTTGGTTATAAAGTAAGACTATTTCAGTGTGTTGCTGGATGTAGCTTGCTAGTATTTTGTTGAGGATTTTTGTATTATTGTTTATTAGAGATGTTGGCATATAATTCCTTTTCTAAAATGACTTATACTAAGTTTTGAATTATCCATTACCCTTTATTTATATTTTTTCTGAGACAATTTATACAGCCCAAACTGATAATAAAACTCTCTCAGAAGCTGAGGACAGCAGTGAACTTCTGATTGTCTTGCCTCTACCTCCCAAGCATTAAAAAATTAAAGAAAGGTTTGTGCCACCATGCCCTGATATTTATTTTTTATATTGAGGTATATGATTACCACTGGCATCAATGATTTAGATGTTAAATAGAATGCATTCATGGAGATGTTAGGAAGTGTATTTTGAGTTGATATAAATACTTTATTATTTATATAATAATAAAGTCTTTTACTTGCCATTCATTGTTTCCTTATTTGCTGATTTTCAGTATTAGAGGACATCTTTTGAAATGCTTTTGTTTATCTACGCAAATATGCATTACTAGTGTATAATTCTACAAAGTTTAGCAGTCATGTATTGATATATACTTCCAAACAAAATCAAGACAGAAGTGTTGCAATCACTGTAAGTTAACTTGATTTAATACCCCCACTCTCTACACATAGAAGAATGAAAATCAGGACTCCAAAATCTGTTGTTCAGTGGGTTGAAACTGAACTGTTACCAGGTTTGTATCTTCTCTAGATTTCTAGGAGAGAATCTGGTATTTTGACTTTTTCTGGACCTAGACACTAATTACATTCTTTGGCTCATGTTCTCATTCCATAATTATACAAGTCAGAATATCTTGTCTTCTTTGGTTTTTATTGTGATTCTGACTCTCCCTTTCTTTAAGAACCTTGTTGATTAAATGAATAACCCAGAATAATATACCCAAAATATGCTCCACCATATCACAAGGAGATTTTCTCAACTATGCTCATAGCAGCCTTATTTGTAATAGATGGAACTTGGAAACAACCTAGATGTTTCTCAACCAAAGAATGAATATAGAAAATATAGTACATTTACACAATGGAATACTACTCAGCTATTAAATACAAGGAAATCATGAAATTTGCCAGCAAATGGATGGAACTACAAAAGATTATCTTGGGTAAGGTAACCCAGACACACATGATATATACTCACTCATAAGTGGATTTGAGCAAACAATACAGGATAATCATTCCACAATCAACAGACCCAAGAGCTAAGTAACATGGAGGGCCCAAGGGAGGAAGCTTGCATGTCACTCAGAAGTGGAAATAGAATGGACATCAGAAGCAGATGAGGAGAGAGAGTGTGAGACCAGAATGCGGGTGGGGTTCTGGAGTGGAAAATGGGGACAGGAGGTAGTAGGGCTGGGAGAGAGAGAGGGGAAGCCTATGAGAGGGAGGCAATATCTGGGACAAGGTGGAGATCTGCAACTGGGTATGCTCTGGGCAGGTTTTGGGGTGACTCTAACTAAGACTTCCAGGAGAGAGGGATATGGAAAGGGGAGTGGTCACTCCCGACTTCCAGTGGAGGGAGGGGACATGAAATCACCCACAAAACTTTCGACCAGAAATTTACCCTGCCTACAGGATGTGCAGGGATAAAGATGTAGCAAGATCAGTAAATGGCTGGCCGATGGCCCAAATTTCGATCCATCCCATTGACCCTCTGACACTATTAGTGATACTTGGCTATGCTTGCAGACATGAGCCTAGCTAACTGTCCTCTGAGAGGCTCTACCGAGCAGTGAATCTAAACAGATGCTGAGATCCACAGTGAGACATCAGATGGAGATCTGAGGATCTTGTGGAATAGTTGGGGGAAGGATTCCTGAAGGGGACAGGAACTCCACAAGAAGACCAACAGAGTCATCTAACATGTACCCATAGAGAACCACAAGACTGAAGCAGCAATCTAAGAGTGTGCATGAACTGGACCTAGGCCCATTAGACTTATGAAGCTGATGGGCAGCTTGGTCTTCATGTGGGTCTCCTAGTAATTGGAGTGGAGACTGTCCCTGACATGGACTCTATTACCTGCTGTTGGATCACTGTCCCCTAGCTGGACTGCCTTGCCTGGCCTCAGCTGAAGAGGATGTGTTTAGTCCTGATGCAACGTGAAAAACCAGGAAGGGATGGCATGGAGGGAGGGGAGTGCTCTTTTCTATGAGAAGAAGGGGAGGTGAATGGGGATAGAGGGTGAGAGAGCAGAATTGAGAGGAGAGAAGGGAGGGAGTTGCAATCAGGATGTAAAGTGAATAAATAAATAAAGAGTGGGAAACAAACAAACAAAAAACCCCTGAAATTTAGCCACATCTGTTTACTTTTACACCGCAGTATAAGGTATTGGGTTTGTAGATTAGGAAATGTTTTCAATGTTGTTTTAGCAAGTGCTCTATTTCCTAATTGCTGTGAAGAGACACCAGAATCAACTCATAAAATAAAGCACTTAATTGGGGATGGCTTATAGTTTCAGAGGTTCAGTCCATTATTGTCATAGGAAGAAGCATGGCAGCATGCAGGCAGACATGATGCTGGAGAATTAGCTGAGTACTCTACATCTTAATTAGCAAGCAGCAGGAATAGAAAGACACTGGGCTTGGCTTGAGCTTTTGAAGCACCAGAGCCCACGCCAGGTGACACACTTCTGTAAACAAGATCACACTTCCTAATCCCTGCAAGTAGTACCATTCATTACCTGGGGACTAAGTATTAAAATATATGAGCCTATAGTGGCCACTCATATTCTGCCATCATAAGCACAGTGGTGTACTCACAACAGCCAAATGTATTGGTTCTACTTTCATATAAGTATCCTTGAGAAATTCTACAGTAATATTTTTTTGGTTCATCATTCTGAGGAATGGAATAATGCTACAGACATTCTTATATGAGGACACAAACTAAATTCTTTCCATACAGAGTTATTAGTTATAAAACTTACATTTGAGGTTGAGTTTTAAGGAATATCTTTTGACTCAAGGAGCATTTCAATACACATAACAATAAACTCTTCTCCAATTCAGTGATAATATATTTATGAAATTTGTGATTGTGTTTCAAAGTAAAAATAACCTGGTACAGGTGTTCAGATGAGCTTATTTTGGATTTTTCAATTAATGGTGCTCAGATTTCTAATGCTGGATATCCCTTTAAAATTTTCCCAGTCTTGTTTAATACTATGATATTTTCTTTAGTCCAAGTCTGTGGCAAATCCTCTGAATCACCGACCGAGCCAGTGTCATTTAAGCAATGTCAAGTTCCATTTCCTTCACTGACAGCCATGGATTTCCATTTCTATGGTTGAGTTCAGAAAAGAAACAGTTCTCTGTGATCTGGGAACAATTTTCACCTTTGTGGCAAAAGAATTCCACAAGCTGACCTCTGTTTATATGACAATTTCATTTATGCAATTTCATTTAGGTCTTTACCTCCTTCATTTATGCTTTTTAATTCAGATTATCTTGTGAAATTTGGATTATAATGTAATTATGATCCTGGTCTTTGTAATATTATTTTAGCTCTTTATCTGTTACAATTGCTACTGAAAATATGACTTAGTAAAAATTAAATTTGCATATTATTACATATGATTCTTTAGGGGAAACAAAGGTTGGCATATAAAGAAATAACAGAATATTAATTCTCCATGAAACATTTTCTCTTTTACTGGAAATGGTAAATTCATTTTCTGAAAAGGAAGAGAATGGGCAATTACAACCCAGATACTCTTTGCATGAGGCTATTTTTTACCAAATGGGAGGGATTTGAATCTCTTTATGTTTTAACTGTCTTTCTTTCTTCTTTTTTTTTTTTTGGTTTTTCTTTTTTTATAATTTATTTTTTATTTCTTCAAGTTACATCTCAGTCACAATCCCTTCCCTACTTCCCCCTCCTGTCTCACCCTTCCACCCTCTTCCCCCCAACAGCTCCCCATTTCAGTCCAACAAATGGTTCTTTCTCTTATAACAGTAAATACAATACAAAACAAGAGAAATAAATATGCCACAATTACGAGAGTTATATGGTTTAGCATACATTCCCAATGTCCAGTCCATATGTATTTGGCCCTGACTTTAACATTCTACCATCTAACCATCTCTATGAGTTTAAAGTTCTATATCTGACTCAGCTTTCATACTAACTTGCATCACAATTTTAAAAACATCTTCTTAGATCCAGAACACCCTCTTGATTCCTAAACAACTCAAAATTTAACTATGAGACTCTAGCTATCTATTCTTCAACCACCTCAGAGACCAGAGAGGGATAAATATATCTGATTATATAGGAAGTGCAGGGCCTGCAGCTTCCAAAACTAAGAAATGACATACCAGTGGCTGCCTGGACAGTTCCCATTTTCTCTCCATACATTACAGCATCAATCTTCAGCCATTTGGCCCCGTTTCTCTGACAGACATTGATTGTAGAGCAGGAATTATGAAGGACTTACCTACCCTGTCTTGACAGAGCTAGGCTGTCGACTTATCTGCTTCCAAGTTTTGTCCTTTATGGACAGAAGTCTGTCTACATTTGAAGCAAGGGGTTTTTCTTGCCAAGAGATAGGCTTGCCACTAATTCAACCATCTCACACTGGAGATTCTTTGATGCTCATCTTCTACTTGGAGTAGAATAGGAGGTGATGTCAGGAGCTGACATGTCTCGATATCAAAAAAATCTTAATTTAAGAAAACATCTTTGAATGCCAAATTCTGAAGATCTCTTATGGTTTTGAAGATGCCCTATCTATCTCTTATATTTAGATAAGCAAGTGTTGCTTGTCTCTTAACAACTTGATTTCTGAGTAGCTTAGAGAATATCTGTGATAGACTGTCATAGTAGCTAACAAAATGTCACACTTACATAATTATGAGTTTGCATTTCTTAATTATCCTAAACAATTTAAGATGGTTGGTATCAAGAGGCCAAAGCTTCACATTTCATTTTTAAGCCTTACTTGGTACAATACCTTTGAGAAGCATTACCCTTAATTTTGTATCAATATACAAAGATTAATACCAATGTGGCCAAATATACTCTTAATTTTGTATCAATATACAAAGATCAATACCGATGTAGCCCAATACAATCTTAATTTTGCATTAATATACAATGATCAATAACACTTTAGCCAAATATAATATTAATTTTGCATCAATATACAAAGTTATAAGGGAATACTCAATAATCTGTCCTTTTTTTCTTGATCTTTTCTATACTATGTCTATGTCCCATTTTTTCTCAAGTCTGTTCATTCCTACATAGGAGAGAAAGAAGGATACAGAAAAGAAAAAGAGAGAAGTCCCTGGGTCTAACCTCCAAAACCCATTTAACAAGACCATTTAGCAGCTTGTAGTCTCTTCCCCTAAATAACAAAATTTTCTGTTATCCATCAAATAACCAAAAAGGAGGGAGGCACCCTTCCCACCTTCTGGGCATGGGACGTCGCTCTCTTAAAATGACTTCCTGCTGATTTGGGATGTAGTAAACCTGTTTGGGGCCCAAATAAAAATGGAAAAATGTTTAAAATGTTAATGGAATCATTTGATATTCAGTCCTTTTGTGTTCAGCTGTTTAGATGTCCTAAGAAGTTCATAGACAGAAGCTGATCTTCAGGGCTTTACTGAATGAAGTTCTGGCTGGGGCAGTCTGTGGAGCTGAACGAAGTTTTGTGGTTGTAGACGTTCTAGAGAAACAGCTATTGAGGAAGTCTGCAAGGCTGGATCATCTGGGCCACTCGTCTTCTTTGGTGTCTGATTTGTTTTCTGCTGAGGTTTCCGTTGTCCAGTTGTCCCTGGATTCCTTGAATGTATGCTTTAAATCTCCTGGAAAGATAAGAACAGAGCCCTGCCCTAATCCTAACTCTGGGACAATTACCTTTTTTGGGGAGCGGGGGTCAGGTAATATTTCTGCTGAAGCAAATTTGGTTTTTTGACAATACATAAAGTATTATCTTTCAATCTGGATTATTTTTTTTATTTTGGAGCTAAACAAACCTTTAGTGTATATATTTTGAGATCTCAAAGTACAATTTTTTTGTATTGACCAGGCCTTTTGTAAGTAGCTTTTAAGCTTAAATCCTTCCAAATCCTATGTGTCTGTCTCTGCATTCTAAGTATTGGGATCAAAGACCTGTGTTTCCCATCTGAAGGGATTTAAGATGTGCTCCACCACCCCTGGATCGAAAATTTTCTCTATTTAGAGCTTGTTTTGTATCAGGCTGACCTTGAGCTCTGAGATCTGCCTGTTTCTGTCTCTAGTGTGTTGGGATTAAGGGTGTATTCTTCTTAAATGATGGGATTAAGGGTGTGCACCATCACCACCCTGTCCTTTTCCTGTTCAAGTTGAGTCACCTTGGCTTGGAGCTCTTTAATGGTATTATTTGTTGTTTTCACTTGTGAAACTGTGGCTTCTTTGAATTCCTTCATAAATTTAAGTTCTTCTTGAAGGGACTCTATCACTTTCCATAATGTGGAATTGTCATCATTTTCATGTGTTTCTGCTGTTGTGAGGTCGTCAGAATTGGATGAACTAGGATAGGTTTGCCTTGTTGGAGTCATATTTCCTTGATTTCTGTTTTTTCTTGGACCTTTGGCCATATGGATGTGTTTAGCTGTCTGCTCTCATTGTCTTCTGGGTTTGGATCCACAGGGAGCCCTTTGGTGTAGCAGTTGAATTGCTCGGCGATCTTTTGTTGCTTACAGGGGGATCTCAGTGTCACTGTGTTTCTAATAGCCTGAAGCACTGTGAGCTGGTGCAACCTATTCCCAGGTAATGAGGAATGGCCTGGGATTGGCTCACTGCTCCCAAGTCAGACTTCTCTATGTTGCAAACTGAGTGATCAGCCTGTAATGGTTCTGATGGTATGGACCTGTTTGCCCAGGCACAGATTCTGAGTACTCTGGTTGTCCCCAAGGAGTCTGAGAGGGCCCGATTCCATGATTCCATGCCTAATATGTCTGGGTTTTCCAGAATACAGCTATGGTTTCCCCTGGCTTCTGGCTTCCACGTTTTGGAGCCCTCAGCCTCTGCACGCCTCCACAGCGAGCCCCACCTCTCTGCACGCCTTTGTGCGCGCCCGCCCTGCCACTTCACTGTGCATGCTTCCGCCCAGCTGCAGGCACGCGCCTCTGTCCCCCCTCCACCCCCCCGCACCGCGGTGCAGCTGCAGCTGGCTGCCAAGGCTCACACGTGTCTGCAACCTTTTCTAGATAGGCGGAGGGCTCACGTGGGGTGTGTGGGACCCAGTAGATTAGCGAGTGATCCCGTGTGTGGTCTGAATCTGCCTGTGGGTACTAGAGTCGATCTTACTAGGGGTCTCTCCCGATGGGAGTTCCCGATTCCTGGATTGGGTGGCTTCTGTTCCGAGAGAGGTAGGGGGGAGAGCCTTGCCCAGGGACTCCCACTGGTCCCTTGGGAGCTGTGCATGACCCTGATGGGTCTAGTTCCTCCAATTTTTGTACAGCATCCAATAACTCTGTGCTTTTTATGGCTGTCTTCCCCAAGCTCAGAATGTGTCTGTGCGGGCTGCTGCCATCTTGGATCCCCTAACTGACTTTATTTCTATCAGTTCCTTATACGAGGTTCATTAAAATATGAAGTGAAATAAAAACACATTAGTTCTGTGTAGGACATTTGGCTTAGCACATCTCTGGGATTCATTAAAGATGGTTATTCCTAATTATTCTACCTCCCTTCTAACCCTTGTTCCCTCCATTCCTCCAACACTAGGTGAGAGAGAAAGAAGGTTAAAGGGAAAGGGATGGAGGTAGGTATCTTTGAGCTGCTTCCTGATGTTTAGGGTCTTTGGGTTCTTTGGGAGCAATACCAATCTCAGTAGAGTGCAAACCAGAAAACCAGGAAACAGCAGCAGGAAGAGCCAGCAGCAGCTTGGGGAAGCACCAAGCAGCAACTTCTTTCTTTATTGTAGCACCCCTGTCTTCATTGTAGCACCCCTCTTTTTTGTAGCATGCTCTTTCTTCTTTGTAGCCTGCCCCCCTTCTCCTCAATGTTCTTACTTTTTATACCTACCTCAGTCCTCAGAGTCAAACTTGCTCAGCTGGCTATACCATGCCTCTGCTAGCTCGTGAGGCAGCACAGTTAAATGCTTTACAATTGGCTCTTGAGGGTAGGTAAGTCCTTCATAACCCCTGCTCTACAATCAATGTCTGTCAGAGAAACGGGGCCAAATGACTGAAGATTGGTGCTGTAATGTATGGAGAGAAAATGGGAACTGTCCAGGCAGCCACAGGTATGTCATTTCTTAGTTTGGGAAGCTGCAGGCCCTGCACTTCCTATAAAATCAGATATATTTATCCCTCTCATGTCTCTGAGGTGGTTGAAGAACAGATAGCTAGAGTCTCATAATTTAATTTTGAGTTGTTTAGGAGTCAAGAGAGTGTTATAGATCTAAGAAGATACTTTTAAAATTGTGTTGCAAGTTAGTATGAATGTTGAGTCAGATATAGACCTTTAAACTCATGGAGATGTTTAGATAGTAGAATGTTAAAGTCAAGTACCAAATACATATGGACTGGTCATTGGGAATGTACGTTAAGCCATATAACCCTCATAACTGTGGCCTAATTACCTCTGTTGTACTGTATTGTATATGTTATTATAAGAGAAAGAGCCATTTGTTGGACTGAAAGGGGAAACTGTAGGGGGAAATAAGATATACCTTAAACTTAAAAGAAAAAAAAAAAGGGAAGAGGATGGGGGGGGTTGAGGGTGGGAGGTTGGGACTGGAAGGGGAATAGGGAGGGGACTGCGATTGAGATGTAACTTGAAGAAATAAAAAATAAAGGAAAAAAAAGAAAAATATAAACAAACTCTTACAACATTTTCCCCTTTTAGTTCAAAAATGAAATATATATATATTATATACAATAAAAATATTCATCATATCTATCAAGATTTATATTTGCAGTGTCCAATCCATTTGTATTTAGCAACCTTGGAAAGCATCTATTATCTATACCTAGCTTAGACTTCTGTACCTATATATTTTTTTCATTCTTATTTGCATTTATCAACCTATAAATCTTTTAGATCTAAAATATTTCTCAAATCCTATAAAACTAAACCTATTTGTACGATTTTAACTAGTTAGGCCTCAACCTCATCAGAGACTTTAGAAGGAAATTAGATTATTACCTAAGTATGCAGGAAATATAGAGCAAGCAACTTCCAAAACTACAGTAATGACAGAGGTTGCTGGCTACCTGAATGAACAGTCACCAATGGTTTCTCTGTGTTGTTGAGGCTTCTACTGGCCCAGAATATTTGACAAACTTTTCTGTGAAGCAGAAATATTAAAGGACTGGCCTACCTTATCTCTCTAGCATTGGTCAGTCTAATTTTTAGTGTCCTGCTTGTTCACAGATTGTACAGACAGCTTGATATCAGCAGTTTTTGTGCAGTGACTATCTTGCCACATTCGTTTCTTTAATGCCCATTATAATTTTTTTTTTGCTCTTTGTTTTTGGCTTTTTTCTGCATTTTTCATCTTTTTTAATGTTTATTTATTACTTCATGTTACATCTCCATCATAGTATCCTCTTTTCATCCCTCTCAGTCCGGCCTTCCCACCCTCTACCCCCTATCCCTTCCATACCACTTCTGTGGGGTGGAGTGTCCCTACATATCAGTCCCATGTCCCAGTTAGGAAGTCACATGAGGACCAAGTGCCTCCTCATACACTGGGGGCCTACAAGGCAGCAACACTAGGGCAAAGTCTCTCATTGACAGGTAGCAAAGTCTATGTTCCTGTTCCCTTTGGTGCATTGGTTGTAGTATAGTTAGCCTGTACTATATGGCTAAAATCCGACTATAAGTGAATAGAGGCCATGTGCATCCTTCTGAGTCTGATTCAGGATGAGCTTCTCTAGTTCCATCCATTTGGCTACAAATTGCATGACTTCGTTGTTTCTGATGGCTGAGTAGTATTCCATTGTGTAGATGTACCACAATTTTTTTTATCCATTCCTCATTTGAAGGACATCTGAGTTGTTTCCAGTTTCTAGCTATTACAAATAAGGCTGCTCTGAACATAGATGAGGATATATTCTTGTGGTTTGGTGAGGAATCATTTGGATGTATACCCAGAAGTGGTATGGCTGGATATTGAAGTAGAGCTATTTCAAGTTTTCTAAGATATCGCCAGACTGATTTCCATAGTGGTTGTACAAGTTTGCACTCCCACCAGCAATGGAGGAGTGTTCCCCTTTCTCCACAACCTCACCAGCATGTGCTGTCATTTGAGTTTTTTGATCTTAGCCATTCTGACAGGTGTCAGATGGAATCTCAGAATCATCTGGGGTTGAATTTCTCTGATGATTAAGGATGTTCATCATTTCTTCAAATATCTCACTGCCATGAGAGATTCCTCCTTTGTGAATTCTCTGTTTAGCTCTGTTCCCCATTTTTTTGATTGGATTATTTGGTTTCTTGGCATTTAATTTCTTGAGTTCTTTGTAAATTATGGATATTAGCCCTCTGTCAGATGTGGGGTTGTTAAAGATCTTTTCCCAATCTGTTGGCTACTGTTTTGTTCTAATGACAGGGTCCTTTGTCTTACAGAAGCTTTTCAGTTTCAAGAGGTCCCATTTATTGATTGTTGGTCTTAGAGCCTGAGCTGTTGGTGCTCTGTTCTAGAAGTTATCACTTGTGCCCATGAGTTCGAGGTTTTCCCCCACTTTCTCTTCTACTAGATTTAGTGTGTTGGGCTTTATGTTAAGGTCTTTGATCCACTTGGACTCAAGTTTTGTACAAGATGATAAGTATGGGTCTATTTGCATTCTTTTACATGTCAACATCCAGTTAGACTAGTTCAATTTGTTGAAGATGCTGCCCATTTTCCACTGTATGGTTTTGGCTACTTGTCAAAAATTAAGTGACAATAGGTGTGTGGGTTCATTTCTGGGTCTTCAGTTCAATTCCATTGATCAACTTGTCTGTTTCTATACCAGTAACGTGCTGTTTTTATTACTATTGCTCTGTAGAAAGCTTGAAATCTAGGATGGTGATACCTCAAGATGGTTTTTATTGTTCAGGATTAATTTATCTATTCTGGGTGTTTTGTTATTCCATACGAAGTTGAGTATTGTTTTTTCCAGGTCCGTAAAGAATTGTTTTGCTATTTTGATAGGAATTTCATTGAATCTGTATATTGCTTTTGGTATAATGGCTATTTTTATTATGTTGATCTTATCTATCTATAAGGAGGGGCGATCTTTCCATCTTCTGATATCCTCTTCAAATTCTTTGTTCAAGGACTTGAAGTTCTTGTCATACAGGTCTTTCACTTGCTTGGTTAGAGTTACCCCCAGGTATTTTATATTGTTTGTGGCTATTGTGAAGATTGTTGTTTGTTTTCCTAATATCTTTCTCAGCCTATTTATTTTTGGTATAAAGAAGTGCTTCCAATTTGTTTTAGTTAATTTTGTATCCAGCCATCTTGGTAAAGGTGTTTATCAGTTGTATTAGTTCTCTGGTGGAATTTTTGGGGTCACTTATGTATATTATTATATCATCTGCAAATAGGGATAATTTAACTTCTTTTCCAATTTGTATCCATTTTATCTCCTTTAGTTGTCTTATTGCTCTAGCTAGAACTTTGTCTTATTGCTCTAGCTAGAACTTCATGTACTATGTTGAGGAGATATGGGGAAAGTGGGCATCCTTGCCTTGTTCCTGATTTTAGAGGAAATTCTTTAAGTTTATCTCCATTTAATTTGATGTTGACTATGGCTTGCAAGAAAAACCTTTTTTCATTAAATCATCTTAAATGCTATTTACTATATAAGACTCTAAAGTTTTTGAAAACCATCTATCATCTATCTATTCATCTGCCTATCCAAATAGACAAACATTTGTTGTTTTTATCTGTGCACTATCTACATAACTTCAAAAACTTTTACAAGAGACTAAATACAGCATATTTCTGCAATTAACTAAACTAATATCTAACAAAACTATGTTTGATTGACTATTAAATTCCATATCTTAATTATCCTATACAGTTTTCAATCGTAGCTTTCAAATGGACTGGAACTAAAAATTGCATTTTTACATGAGTAACAAAGACATTTTCAATGAATTAAATGTTTTTGTATCAGTAGTTTTGTTTGTTTGTTTTATTTTTTTTTTATAACCTAGTAACTCTTGGCTGATCTTGTCTGAAATGGTTGATGCATTTTGCTGAGGGACCCAAGTTTCTTCCTGACTGCAAAAGATTACCTTGTATGTCCTTCTTAGACGTACATTTATTTTTCCAATGCTGTTCTCTCACAAAGAGTTTGGAAGTTCCAGGAGATTTTGGCTTTTTACCACCAGAAACCACTTGTGTATTATTACTGTAGTTTCTAGAGTTAGACATTTTGAGATCTAGCTTGAAAAATACTGTATATCTCACCAAACTTGACATTTTTTTTCCTCTGAGGATGTTAGTCTTACAATTTCTTTATAAATGACCAAACTTACCACAATTAAAACACCAAGTGTTATGGTATCTGAGGCTTTTGGTGGCTACTGGGAAAGCTAATGCTGATAATATCACAACTTAGGCCCTTCCTCTGAGGTCAAAGTTTGAGATTAACCCTTCTCTCTGAACAGGCTGTTTCTCTTTTACCAGATCTACACCTGTGTGTTCTCCTCTCTCCCGTGCTTTTTGCTTTCTAAGCGCTTTAACTTTTATTTCCAAACTCTCTAGTTCCATAGCCATTTCTGCAATCCTTTTATCATACCCTTCTGTATCCACTTGCAACTTTTCAAATTGCTCAACCATTCTCCCTATCTTTTTTGAAACATCACACAAGAGGAAAAACAACATAAAAAACACATTTCCCATTGTGTGCCCCTCTGAGCACAAAGCAAGAGAGAACCCAGTGGCAGCAACTACTCTAAGCCTTTTGCTGATGTCCTAAATTACATTGTTCACTCCTTCAAATCTTGCTATCTCCTTCACAGCATTAAGTACAAAATTTCCCATTATGCCTTGTCTTACATCTGGGCGCTACATGTATCAAGGTAGCTTTTATCATTTTTATTATATTATTCACTATAATTAAATTTACTGTACTTAATATTTCTACCTCCCTTCCAACCCTTGTTCCTTCCCTCTCCAACATTAGGTGGGAGAGAAAGAAGGCTACAGGGAAAGGGATGGAGGTAAGTGTCTTTGAGCTACTTCCTACTGATTAGGGTCCTTGGGTTCTTTGGGGGCAATACCAGTCTCAGTTGTCAGCAAACCAGCAAATCAGGAACCAGAAGCAGGCAGAACCAGCAGCACACCATTTCACTGGACATTTGTGGTTACATTGACAAACAGGTAGAGCCCTTTGTGCTGTTAGTAAAGGGGTTTCTCAGAGCTTCTCTAAAATAGCAAAAAGGACCGTTTCTGTGTTAGAATTCTGAAAGCAATTATCTGTGATTCTGCAGCTTATGATCTCTTCCTTTTACCACATAGCTCTCCAGAGAAAACACTTTATGGGATTCATAGTTCTTAATTAGATTTGTGTATTTAACTGAATGTCTATTTTCCTTGGATGGAATTTCTGTGTGAAGCTAACCAATGCTGGCTTGTCCTGTGTTTTATCTCTGTTTCCAGTATGGCATCTGGCACCTCATTAACATGCTATAAATATTTGTTGATGCAACGAATGAAAATAAATGGATTAATGGTATCCTACATATGAAGATTAGCTTTGGAAATCTGTTAGACCACTACATTATTCAGCTCTGACTTTTTAAAGTTCTGCACATTCTTCCAAAATTGCAAGCGTACATTTTATAATTAATGATTACTCAAGTTTCTTTCAGGTTTCTAGGATATTTCTGTGTGCAACACAGAGTCCTCTTTTGAACCATTTCCTGCCATTACTATGCTCATTGATGACTTTCTTTATTCCACCTTCTAAGTCTACATTGTTGGCAAACCTCAGACTGAACACTGTGCCCATTCTTAAACAGCCATCTGCATGTGCCCATGAAAAATAGCAAAGAACAGAAAAACCCTGTCAAGTTCTTATCCTTTGCCAATTTCTTTATTCAACTCTACTGTGCACTCTGAGTGCTAATATAAAGTAGGTATTCTGATAGCTTCACTTCTTCTCAATAGTATGTCTTTAAAAGAGGCAGAAAGAACAGAGGCATGGAAAAAAAGAAAACAGCTATAACTGTCAGGACAAAACACTGAATTGATGTATATTGTTATATGATGCATGCTGGTAAATTGTGCTCAACAGAATTTGCTGTCTTGCATAGATCAGCAAACACATATAAGTATATATGCTCAAACTCAAATTTTGCAAAGATACATTACAAATACACAGAAATGTATTCATTTGTTTGCAAAATTTATAGTTTAAGAACTTGACAAATTAAAAGTTTAAAGGAGACATTAGTAGCTTCTCATACTAGTATTTGTTAAAAAATTTATACGTAGGCAAATGGTAGAAATTTTTATAAATTAAGAATAAAGTATTTAAATTTAGTTATATAATATTGTCTTAGTAATAAGTCAAATGATGTAGGCATGTATTTGGAGGCTGTTCTAAGAACTGTGTCAGCACTTTTTTTCTGATTTATTTTTTGTTACACTTTGAAGAAAAGTATGCTTTAAACTAGTGATTCTACTTAGTAATGGCTTTTCACTTAGTATTTCTGTCCACAAGTACTAAAAATGAAACATCTCAGAATTATATTCACTAATAAGTGGGATGGAAATCATATTTCACTGGTCCAGTGTTCTTCAGATGCATACTTTGGACATGAGAACTCTTCAGGAGCACCTTAGGGAAGCTGAAAGTGGTGAGGAATCGACTAAGCTGAGTGTCTATTATCAACTTGCCATGTTGCAATTTTCAATACCATTCTATGTAACATAGGCGGTGCTGAGATAGAACCTTTAAGAACCATTTCACTGCCCCAGCTTTCTCAGCAAACAAGGACGTGGGATTTTTAGAACATGTTCCAGAAGATTCAAAGGACTTGAGTTGGGCACAAGTGTATTTTTGTAAAGCACAAAATATTCTGTAGGAATTATAAAGAGGGTCCTTTATTGTCCAGTATGATCAGGGAAGTCTGTGATTCATACACCACAGAATCTATTTATTCAAGTTCTCACCCTGCTGTCAGCACAGGGAGAGGCATAAACCTCAATCAGTGTCTGCTGAAAGAATAGATATCTGCAGAGAGACTTTCATCCAGCCAATATCCAACTGTTTAAATTCTCCCTATGGTTTTGTATCTTTTGTTTTTGTTTTGTTTTAGTATTCCATAAAAGAGAAGAAAGTTCTAATTTTCTTTTTCCTTGTGGACAGGCTAATGTGGTGCATACTGAAGGACTCTCTTGCAAGAGTATTTAGGATGCCGAGTGGCTTCTCTGTTTTCTGATTTTCACATCCTTTCTTTTCAAAGTCTTTATTCCTTTCAAATTTCTTGCCGTTCCACCTTCAAAGTGTCCTTTCCTCCTCTCATTCTTATCCTCTACCCAACACTTTTATTTAGACAGGAACATTAGTGCTGAGAAAGTGTCTTATGTTATTGTCTGGTCTCTCTGACTGATTAAATCAAAGGGGTCTAGGAAGATAGCTCAGCTGGTAAAGTGCTTGCCTTATAAACACAAGGGGATGAGTTCCAGCACCAGAACCCCTGTAAAATAAAGAAAACTGATCATGGTGTCATACTCATTTATAGTCAGTGTGGGGAGGCAGACTCAGGAATCTTTGACTAGTGGACCAATCATCCTAACTTACTAGTGAGTTCTAGGTTAATGAGAAAACAGGTAATAAATAAACAATAAAATTAATGAATTCATAAAGTAAATGTAGAGGAAGTCTGACAAACAACCCCCAAGGTTGTCTTCTTACCTAAACATACACACACACACACACACACACACACACCACACACACACACACACACAAACACATGCTTGGATGTAAGTTTTACAGTTTTGGATGAACATTCTTGAGGTCATAGAGCTAGTAAATTGTATAGCAAAAATGCACAGCCAGGCACTTTAGATTCAAACCAGCTCTCTTCAGTGGGAACTGCAGCGCTTTCCTAATATTATTTGACATTATCTACTCACTTGTAGTTAGCTAAAACTATACTGGATTTGAAATCTGAATCTGAGCTCCTCCTTTACTAAATTTAATATGACCTTAGATTTTTTTGTTTTCTGTAATACTACACTCTTTCGAAGTTTGAAAGAGGCTATTGGTTATAATGTTACAGAAATAATGCATTGGATGATTGATATGCTTAATGCAATTAGATAGAGAATTTAGTTGAACTATAAACCCTTTCATGCCAAGAATGGGCTAGTGTTGTTTTTAAAATATGTCTTCATAGTCATTCCACTAAAACTGTTAAATTCCTCTGTTCTTCAGAATAATCTTATACTTTGTAAGTTTTCCTTATCTACAACCTTTTTTGTTACTTAAAATCATGTTAAGGTGACTGCATATTGTGATTCTTATTTTATGGAGTCTAGAAACTGTCCTCAATAATCCAGAAGGATTGTCATAAGTGCATGAATTTATTCTATGTAGAGAGCTGCGATGTGCCGCGCCTTAAAAATGGCGCTGGTCTCCGCCTTCCACCAGCCCGACGGTGAGCGCTCTCGGTGGTAAACAAGTCCATATTTGGCTAAGACCGCTGATGTGGCTTTACTT
>CAJQZJ010000592.1:1345627-1392556 GCA_907164525.1 Lophiomys imhausi
TTGATTGGCTATACGTGGGCCTCTAAGATAGCACCATGTGGCTTTACCTGATTGGCTGTTCATTTAGTATTTAGCCTGTGGGTTGGGTCTGCCCCCATTTGGAAGACTGTTTTCAAGGGACCTGAATAAACTGCAGGAGAAGAGCTTTTGCGAGTTGCGTCGTTCTTGCCAGTCGAGAGGGACGCGACAATTCTAGTCAACCTCAATATCAGGTAAAGGGTCTGACAATATCGTATATTTCAGAATTAATTAATTTTGCTAATTTTGTGACTTACATGTAAAAACAATGTTGCTTCATAAGACATTTGTAGCTGGGATTTTTGATACTTTATTGAGTTCTTTTTCCTACTTCCCTACAGTACCCGTATTTCTTTTAACACCCCAACACTAGGTAGGAGAGACAGAAGGATTGAGGGGAAAGGTGGCATAGATCACTTCAGACTACTTCTTGCTGTTTAGGGGAGTCAAGTTCCTTCGGGTGAGTTTGATTTTCATCCAGCAAGCAACCAGCAATCCAGCAACCAGCAACTAGCAACAGCACCAGGAGCAGGAGGAACAGCAGCTGCTGTAGGCCTCCGGGGCTCTTGCGTTTATACCTTTTCAAGAGTCCTCAGAATTACAAACAGCTGGCAAAATCACACTCCTGCCAGAGCATGAGAGAAACATAGTTAGCTACCATGCACAATCTGAAACACCCACAAATCCTACACCTGGGATTAAAACAAAAACATTCACATAACATAATTGGGTTTATCAAGAAACCAAAATTCTCACTACAGACATTCACTCCATAAATACTGAATTCTTGGAATAATGAATTTGTGCCTCCTTTATTTTTATTTAAAATTGGACGGGATATATTTAATGTCCTTATGAGTGACAAAGCTGTTGGATCTCCACGGATACTCACTGTTTTCACATTGAGGTATTACTGCAGCTTCTCTATGCAGCAGTGTCTGTTTATGGTTCCACATGCCTCACCACAATCTATCTCTAGCCAACCCGATCTAGTCATCTTAATGAACCTGTGGATCTAGTACCCTTGTCAACCTAGTATCTCTTGGGGTCTAGTACCTATGTCAGCTTAGTGTCTGTCACAGTCTAATTCCTATGTCAACCTAGTGTCACTCATAGGTTCATATTCATGTTGGCCTAGATACCCTCAGGATTTAATATCCATGCAGGTCTAGTATCTATACAGTCCTAGTATCCGTGTATGCCTAGCATTCATTAGGGCCTCATTGAAGAAGAATTATTGAACGAATAAGAAGTCCTAAACCAACTATAAGACTGAGTTCTACTGCTTTCTTTTTATATTAGTTTAGATAATATGCATATCTTTCTGGGCTCTGTTTTTCATCTATAAAAGAGGAATAATAATTGAACTTAACTAATAAAATTTTGAATATTGACTTCTGTCCAAATAATATCTGTCAGTGACTATATGTTGTAAAAGTAAATCTTTATTTTAAAAAAAGGAACTATTATTAAGAGGACATTAGGTGCCTCAGGAAATATTACTAGGTATAGTGACTCCATGTAGGAAACTTATACAGTAAATGTTCTGTGATCTTATAGGCCTTGATGTCAGATTTATTTGCTGCTGACCTTTTCATCTTCATTAAAGAGGGCCACTGTCCTCTGTTTTTACTTTTAGTTCATTTTTTTTTCTGAATTTAGAGTACTCACCTCTCTGCCAGACCACAGACCTCCTTGCTTTATATCACAACTATTGAAAGCTACAACAGCACCAATTCAGCACTGAGTGATCCTTGAGAATAAGAATGGGCTCTTAAATGCTGTCTATAGCTACATTCATGTTGAAATTAGAATTACAATTTTGATATTAATATTTATCCATTTGAGAAACATAGATCTTGGCTGACTAAGTGTTTATACACTTTCTGTATCCTACACAACTTACAAGTTCTGACAAGAATTGAATTCAAGGCAAATTCCTGAGATGAGCAGCTTAGTCTTTGTGTCATGGACCCTTAATAGGATATTTTATTTGTAGGTACATTCTATAAAATACATTAAATCCATAGTACCTACTCGATTATGATTGTTTACTTTGATGTAGTTTATTATGTTTCTTATCAATGTCAGAACAGACTTTTACCAAGCAAGGTTTGTCAAAATTCCTTAGAAGTGTTCAAAAACAAAGCCTGGTTAACCTATATCTTCATACTGCCAAAATCCTAGCTAATAGGAAACATGAAGCCAAGAAAAGAAGTTGAGTAACAGGTTTAGAGAAATATTAGAAAGATAAGTTCCTGGGCTTGGACAGGTGGCTCAGTGGTTAAGAACATTCAACTCTTGCCGAGCACTGGAGTTTGACTCCCAGCACCCACATCAAGCAGCTGTGCATTAAATGTCTGCAACTCAAGTCCCAGTAGGATGTTATGTCTTTGGCCACCCGCACTCTCAATGCACATATCCACACATGGACATTTAACTTACATGAATAAAATATTAAACTTAGAAACATAAGTACTGTGGAGACAGCTTGAACTCCTTCCATATTTTAAGAATTAATACAATATTTAGGAGAATTTTCTTTTTTGAATAGTGTTAAGCAGCTTGTAAATTGTTAATTTTTCTGCAATAATTTCTAATTTTGTTAGTTTCTTCGTTTGCTTTTTGAAAGTCTTTTTAAAAAGAATAACGGTGAGAACCTTATAACTAATGAAAAGATCAGGTTCTTCACATTTTGATTTTTTTTTAAGAAGATTTGATCTTGGACTATGTATATTTTCTGGTACTTGGGCTGTGATCTCTACAATATTGTGATTGCAGAAAAAGAATGAAGCGTAATAATGGGGTTTACAGTGATTATCCTGTTGCTTGATGGCAAATATGGGATTCTGTAATTGTAGGATTTCATGTCAGAAATATTTTATGCATATGTCTGCAGTGTAGTCATTGTGGTGTGGCGGTTGGGGGGGGCGGTTGGTTAGTATCCTTGTGTGTGTAGGTCGAGATCTGCCTGTGTTTCCCTTATATGTCCCACTGGATACAGCTCCAATGTGCATCGCTATAGCAGCTTTTTCCCCAGGATCTGCAGGCGGGACCATCCAGGGAGCCTGCCAGAGTCAAAGACAGGTGTTCTGTGCCAGAGAAAACATGGCAGGTCCAGGGAATTGCCACCACAGTTGGAGAAAGGTTTCTCTGTTGGCAAAGTAACAATAGCTCTGAGACAGCACATTTAGTGAACCAAGAATCCTTTATTTTTAGTTTAGATGTCTTGATGGTGTTGGTTCTCCCTAACTCTATTAAACCGAACCTCTTCTAAGTCTATAAAAGTCCTACTGTCTATCAGATCTTCCATCTATCTGCTCTTCATTCTATCAGATCTCCTGAACTCAGATCTGTGAGGGCTTTTGAAAACAATTGGAAAAGGTGGAGGGGGATTTTGAGGATGGATGTATTTTTATTGGTTGAGATTGACATTCTGGAAATGCTATATTTACCAGGGCAAAGGTCCCAGACACTAGGTATGTTACCTGACTTTACCTGTAACCTCCTGTGGTATTGTTGCTATGTGCCATAAGGAAAGTAGCCCTTTTGGGGGCTGAGTCCACATATTTCGAAGGCAGGCAGAAGCAAAGAGAGAGCTTGTTCCCACACTTACTGATCTAAGTGTAGGGCCTGGGGCCCCACCTTTGACTTTTCTAAGGTTCAGATTTGCTCCAATCTCAACTGTTCCCAGCCACACACCTCCAGAGCAGCACCCAACACATGTCACATGAGTTGCTTTTGTTTTGGCTACACCATCCATCCAGTTTTTACAGATTCCTTGATTCCTAACCTCTATGCCTTACTGTTGTTTTGCTTTAAGTATTTTTATAGGTGTCCTCTTGCTCAATGTTGACCTATTCTGGCAAAATAGAATTGAGTCATAGTGACTGATGCAGGTCACATGGTCATGGAGCTCATTGCTTTTTAATCTTCTCTAGTCATGGACTACAAATCAGCAGCAATTGCAGAGACTAAGAGAAACTTCTGGCTAGGAGCTAGAGTTGGGACTCTTATATATGACTTAGTATTTCTCCTACATATACATCTGCCCTAGCACTTAGTTGATTCTTCAATTTATGATCAATGCCAGAGCAGGGCATTTTAAAACACAATAACTCAATCAAGGCTACTTCACAAATAATGAAGATGAGAAATGGAGTTAAAGAAATATAAACTAAAAGCTAGAAGTCATATCACCCTTAGGATATGTGGTCTGATGCTTGAGAATATTGCATATACTATTATTATTAAATTTTAAATAATAAAGTAGTATGATTCTCAAGTTTTCTCTTTTTTATACTTTATTTTTTATCTTCAAATTACATCTCAGTCACAATCCCTTCCCTACTTCCCTCTCCTGACCCACCCTTCCACCCTCTTCCCCCCAACAGCTCCCCCTTTCAGTCCAACAAATGGTCCCTTCTCTTATAACAGTAAATACTATACAAAACAACAGAAATAATATGCCACAATTATGAGAGTTAAATGGCTTAGCATACATTCCCAATGTCCAGTCCATATGTATTTGGCCCCTGACTTTAACATTCTACTATCTAACCATCTCCATGAGTTTAAAGTTCTATATCTGACTCAGCTTTCATACTAACTTGCATCATAATTTTAAAAATTTTTGCTGTGGGTGCGCACCTCAGCCCTGCCACCCGCGGCACTGCTGTAGTGTGCTGCTAGGACTCCCATGGGTCTGCAACCTTTTCTAAATAGGTGGAAGGTCCGTGTGGGGTGTGTGGGACCCAGTAGACTAGTGAGTGATCCCGTGTGTGGTCTGAATGTGCCGCTGCCACCGCCGCGAACCCCCCGCAGTGTACCCTGCTGCCGCCGTTGCTAAGACTCCCATGGGTCCTCTACTTTTTCTAAATAGCTATAAGGTCTGCTTGAGGTGTGTGGTGCCTAGTAGGCTGGTGAGTGTTCCTGTGTGGGGTCTGAATCTGCCCGCTGGGTATTAGAGTCGATCTTACCAGGCATCTCTCCCAATGGGAGTTCCCGATTCCCAGATTCAGCAGCTTCCGTGTCTGAGAGAGGTGGGAGGAGAGCCTTGCCCAGGGACTTTTAATAGTCCCTTGGGAACTGGGTGAGACCTTGGTGGGTCTATTGTACAGTGTCCTACAACTCTGTGCTTTTATGGCTGTTTGTCCCCAAGTTCAAAATGCGTCCGAGCGGGCCGTGGCCATCTTGGATCCCCTCCTTGTTTTTTTAATAGCTGAGTAATATTCAATTGCATTAATGTACCAGTTTCTTTATCCATCCTTTAAGGGAAATCTGGGCTTTTTCCAGTTCTGACTACTAAAAATAAAGCAGCTATGAATATAGTTGAGCAAATTTCATTGTGTTTTGGTGGAAAATCTCTTTGGTATATTCCCAGGGGCTGTATAGCTGGGTATTGAAGTAAAACTATTCTCAATTTTCTGAGAAACCTCCAGATGGATTTCCAAAGTGGTTGTACAAGTTTGCACTCCCACTGCTAATAGATAGTGTTCCCTTTGCTTCACATCCTCACCAGCATGTGCAGTCACTTGAGTTTTTGATCCTAGCCATTCTGAAGGATGTAAGATGGAATCTCAGAGTCATTTTGATTTGCATTTCCCTGATGACTAAGGGCATTAAGCATTTCTTTAAGTGCTTCTCAGCCATTAGAGATTCCTCTGTTGAGAATTCTCAGTTTAGCTCTGTACCTCAATTCTTTATTTGAATTATTTGGTTTGTTGTTGTTTAATTTTTTGGATTCTTATATATTTTGGATATTAGCCCTCTGTCCATTGTAGACTTGACAAAGATCTTTACTCAATCTGTAGACTGCTGTTTTGTCCTTTTGATGGTGTCCTTTGCCTTACAGAAGCTTTTCAGTTTCATGAAATCCCATTTATTAATTTTTGATCTAAGTGTCTGAGCTGTTAGAGCTCTGTTCATTAAGCTCTCTCTTGTACCAATTGATTCAGGGCTATTCCCCACTCTTTCTTTTATTAGGTTTAGTGTATGCAGTTTTATGTTGAGGTCGTTGATCCACTTGGAGTTAAGTTTTATGCAGAGTGATAAATAAGGGTCTACTTGAATTCTTCTGCATATAGACATCCAGTGAGACCAGCACTATTTGTTGAAGATGGTTTCTTTTTCCTTTGTATAATTTTGGCTTTGTCAAATAACAAGTGGCCTTAGGTGTTTTCAGTATGTGAAAATATCAACTTGTCTTTTCTGCTTTCTTTGTCTTCATTTGTGGCTCCATTGCAAGTAACCAATGTTGATAGCTATGCCAGGTATCACTTTCATTTTGCTTCTATAATCTTATACATTCAGGGCTTTAAATTACGTACTTCATTCATTTTACTTGCTCTTAAATACTACATAGCATATTTTGAGGGTCTGCTTTAGTTCTTCTGCATTGAGACATCCAGTTTTTCCCATGAGATTCACCCATGACATTGCCATTCTCTTGTGTGTTTTTGGTAACATCTGTTGATTTAAACATACGTTCATCAGGACTTTATATTTTGTTACCTTTGTGCACATGCATACTTGTATTATATTTAAAAACAGTATTTATTGCTATAGATATGTAATGTATTTTGAAATCAGGATGTATAATACCTCATCTTGTTGTCTTTGATTAACACTGCTCTGGTTATCCAGAACCATTTCTGGATATAAATCAATTTGAGATTTTTTTTAAATTTTTTAAAAAATATTTATTTTTTACTTCAGGTTACATCTCCATCACAGTGTCCTCTTTCCACCCCTCCCAGTCCCAGCCTCCCACCCTCTATCCCCTATTCCTTCCATTCCACTCCAGAGGAATATCCCTACATAACAGTCCCTTGCCCCAGTTCAGCAGTCATATAAGGGCCAAGAGCCTCCTCATACACTGGGGACCTACAAGGCAACCCCACCAGGGCAAAGTGTCTCATTGACAAGAAACAGACTCTATGTTCATGTTCCCTTCGGTGCATTGGCTGTAGTATAGTTATCCTGTACTATATGCCTAAAATCCTACTATAAGTGAATATATGCCATGTGCATCCTTCAGAGTCTGGGTTAACTCACTCAGGATGAACTTCTCTAGTTCCATTCATTTGGGTGCAAACTGCATGATTTTATTGGTGCTGAGGGCTGAGTATTATTCCATTGTGTAGACTTACCACAGTTTTTTTTTTTATATATACATTCCTCAGTTGAGGGACATCTGGGTTGATTACAGTTTCTAGCTATTACACATAAGGCTGTTATGAACATAGATGAAGAAACTTCCTTGTGATTTGGTGAGGAATCAATTAGATGTATACCCAGAAGTGGTATCCCTGGGTCTTGAGGGAGAATTATTCCAAGTTTTCTAAGATATCACCAGACGGATTTCCATAGTGGTGTACAAGCCTGCACTCCCACCAGCAATGGAGGAGTGTTCCCCTTTCTCCACAACCTCATCAGCATGTGTTGTCATTTGAACTTTTCATCTTAGCCATTCTGACAGCTGTGAGATGGAATCTCAAAGTGGTCTTGAGTTGCATTTCTCTGATAATTAAGGATGCTGAGCACTTCTTCAAGTGTCTCTCAGCTATTAGGGATTCCTCCTTTGTGAATTTTCTGTTTAGCTCTGTTCCCTATTTTTGATTGGATTATTTGATTTCTTAGCTATAATTTCTTGAGCTCTTTGTAAATTTTGGATATTAGCCCTTTGTCAGATGTGGTGTTGGTGAAGATTTTTTTCCATACTATAGGTTGCCATTTTGTTCAAATGACAGTGTCTTTTGCTTTACAGAAGCTTTTCAGTTTCATGAGGTCCCATTTTTTGATTGTTGGTCTTAGATCCTAAGCTGTTGGTGTTCTGTTCAGGAAGTTGTCACCTGTGCCAATGAGTTCCAGGCTTTACCACACTTTCTCTTCTAATAGATTTAGTGTGACCAGGCTTATGTTAAGGTCTTTGATCCACTTGGACTTAAGTTTTGTGCAAGGTGATAAGTATGGATCTAATTTCATTCTTTTACATGTCAAAATCCAGTTGGATCAGCACCATTTGTTAAAGATGCTGTCCTTTTTCCATTGTATGGTTTTTGCTTTTTTTTTTTTTGGCAAGAATTAAGTGACCATAGGTGTGTGGGTTCATTTCTGGGTCTTCAGTTGGATTCCATTGATCCACTGGTCTGTTTCTATACCAATACCATGCTGTATTTATTACTATTGCTCTGTAGTAGAGCTTGAAATCTGGGATGGTTATATCTTCAGATGATTTTTATTGTACAGGATTGATTTAGCTATTCTGGTTTTTGTTGTTGTTGTTATTCCATATGAAGTTGAGAATTGTTTTTTGCAGGTCTATAAAGAATTGTGGTTGTATTTTGATAGGAATTGAATTGAATTTGTATATTGCTTTTGGCAGGATGGCCATTTTTATTATGTTGATCCTACCTATCCATGAACATGGGAGATCTTTCCATCTTCTGGTGACCTTTTCATTTGTGTGAAAACAGTTAATTATGTTAAATCTGTGAATCACTTTGGGGACATATTTTTTAACCCTACTAATTTTTTAAAACCATAAGCATGAAATATTCCGCAACTGTTTATTTCTACACTGGTTTTTCACCTGTTTTCTAATTTTTAGTTATAAATATTTCATATAAATTCTTAAATTTATTGAACATTTTATTCTGTTTGATTCTCTTATAAATGAGATACTATCGCAGTTTGTTTTTTGAAATGCTTTCCTACTTGTGTGCAGAAATACAACTGAGTTTTGTATATTCATTATGCATCCTACAGATTTTCAAAATGCAATTACTGTGTTGAACTGTTCTTTTATATATTTATTTATTCATTTTTTAATTTCGGAGTCTAAGATGTTATTTCTTTAAGATTTTGAAATCTGAAATAAAAGTGATTTTAATTTTTAATTTGGATGCTATTTCTGTTTTCTTGGATAAATTTCCTGTTTTAAATGTCCTATGATATCCTGGATAAAAATGGCAGTAGTTGGTGTCCTTCTCTACCTCATCTTTGCTAAAAAGTTTCACCATTTTCTACGTTACTAGTATGTTAGTAATGAGCTGGTTGAATATGGAATCCATTGTGTTCAGGTATAGTCCTCTATAACTAAACAATGATGGAAAAATATTTAATATTAAATCATTTGTGCACAAATTAAAGTATCTTATTTCTGATATGTCACATTAGTATATTTATTTATATAGAAACATTTTAATGTCCAAGGGCAAATGCTGATTGATTGTGATTACTAATCAAAGGCAAATCTAAAAATAGATATAATAATAGTGTATCAACATAGATTGGTACTAATTCATTTTACTTAAACAGATGTTTCTAGATGTCATTCTTTGTGCTTCTTAGTGCTCATTTAGTATTATAATTCTTTTAATTTAGTGATTTGCTTAAATTTGATTACTTATTATGTTGGGGTAGTGTTAAGCATTCTAAATGTTAACTAATTGGTCCTGCTTGCTGTCTGTTTCTTACATTGACTCTGATTGGTTAAATAAAATGCCGAGGCCTGAGATTGGGCAAAGACATAGAAAGTTGGGACTTTCTAACAGGAAGCCTGCACTTTAGACAGAGAAGAATGCATTCCAGCCAGCAGCAGGAAGAAGAAAACATTCCAGCCAGCAGCAGGAAGAATTCATTCCAGCCAGGAGCAGCAGGAAGGAGGCACACACCATGGGTTAGAAAAAGGAACCTCATTCCACATGGCCAGGAACATCGGCATATCGTGGAGAATGGCAGTCCAAGGGGACGTATTTATATATGGGGTCATAATTGGGTAATAGAATTAAGAGCTAGCTTAGATGGGCTAGGATTGCACAATTCAGGCCAAGGCATGTTAAAATCCACATGGTGTCTGTGTACTCATTTGTAATGGCTGCTTAAAGATTAACAACTGCCGAACCAATTGACAATAACATAAACACTGAGGAAATACTTTAATTAGCCATATATTTTTTTACATTATTATTGTGATATGATGAAAAGGTAAGGAATAAAGCCAAGAAATTTATTAAGATAATAAGGAACACTTAATACAAAAAGCTTATGAAGTTGCAGAAAAGAAATGAGAAGATAAGAAATACTAATTAAATTGGGTAGTATCATGATTGGAATATATATACATATACATATATGTATATATGTATGGGCTCTGAACTTTAAAGAAATGTATTATTTTTGAAAGTCACTCAATAATGTTAAAATGAAACTTTCAATAGCAATTATTTGATGTATCTTATGCTCATGTATGAAATGTCAGGAGTTGTGAAGAAAAATCATATATACAAAGAAAATCTGGAATTAAGACTTGTGTTAATTTTCTTTTGATATTTGCTTTGATAATTTCATACAGGAGTCCTGGGGAAAAATGAATCCAACAGAGGAAGATAGGCGTAAACTCATGTTCTGTTAAATACTAGCCATGCATTGCAAGTTACAATGTCTTTTTATCATTCATATTATCAATCATTTAAATTTATTGCCAAGAATTTGAAGGTGTCACAAAGTTGCTTGTGAAACTACAAATAATTATAGCCTTGCTCTAATATATTAATATAATTAAAGCAAACCCATTAAAGGTTGCGATTATAAACTATTAAAACTTACTTTCTACCTTATATACTGTATCTATTTCTGCTTATTGTTGTTTTAATTTTTCCTTTAAATAACATTAGCTCACATATGACTTCTGAACTTGGGCGAGGGACAGTTATGTAGGGACACTCCACTCCAGAGGAGTGGGATGGAAGGGATGGGGGGTAGAAGGTGGGAGGGCGGGAATGGGAAGGGGGGAAAGAGGACAATATGATGGAAATGTAACCTGAAGCAATAAATAAATAAATTTATTTAAAAAATAACATTAACTATCCTGCCATTATTATTGTAAAATTAAACATGAACATGTAAATATGTAACTTCAGTAAAATAGTGAGTATGAATTCAATGTTTCCTGCCAACCACACTCATTCCCTTTAATCTAATACTATAAAAGGTCAAATATAATATGCTTTAATTGTCTATTCAGTGATTCTCAAACTGTGAGTCAAGACTTGTTTGGGAGTTGCATATCTGAATATCAGAAATTTACTCTATGATTCATAACAATAGCAAAATTAAAGTTATGAAGTAATATCAAATGATTTTATGGTTGGGGATTACCCCAACATGAGAAACTGTATTAAAGGGTCACAGCATTAGGAAAGTTGAGAACTACTGGTATATTTACTGTTTTTTAGCAATTTTTATTACATTTATTTATTACTTCAAGTAACATCTCTATCACAGCCTTCTCCCTCCACCCTTCTCGGTCCCACCTTCCACCCTCCACCCCCTCTCCCACCTATCCTACTCCTTGGTGTGGGGAGACGCAACATATCAGGCCCCCCCTTACTTCATCAGTCATATGAGGACTAAGAGCTTCCACTTTCACTTGGGTCCCACGTGGTATCTTCACTTAGGCAAGTGTCCCATTAACAGATGCCTCAAGACCCATCCATACCACTCCCGGGCATGAATCCAGAAGATTCTTCACCAAACCACAAGGACATCTCCTCAACTATGTTCAAAGCAGCCTTATTTTTAATAGCTAGAAACTGGAAACAACCCAGATGTCCCTCAATAGAAGAATGGATTAAAAAAAAAAAAAACCTGTGGTACATTTACACAATGAAAAACTACTCAGCTATCAGAAACAAGGAAATCATGCAACTTGACACCAAATGGATGGAACTAGAGAAGCTCATCCAGACAAGCTAACCCAGACCCAGAAAGATGGACATGGCATCACTTATAACTGGATTTGAGCCATACAGTACAGGATAATTATCCTACAACCAACAGATGGAAAGAAACAGGAACATGGACTTTGTTACCTGTTTTTAGCAATTTTTATGAAGAATAATATCCATTTATAGCTTTCCTATATCATGTAATTTTAAACAACAATATTTTTACATGTATGTATTTGGGAGCTTCAGTTGGTATATTGTAAAATATTTTTATAAGCTCCTATTTGAAATTATTTCTTCATTAAGTACTTGCATTGTGCTTTAGACATGAATAGGAAAGTAGTGAAAGCAGAGTGAGTTCATAAAGTTTGTGTTACATATAGCTAGGTTGAGAGAGGAAGGCCTAACTTCCAAATATTTATTTATGTTTATATAATTGTTCAAAATATCCACATGAATTAGTTTTAGCAAAAATGAAATCAAAGTTAACTATATGCATCTTTAAGAATTGCCATCAGATTGTGTGGAAGGTGTTCATATCATGCTATTCACTTGCAGGGCTTTCATACTACCCCAAACCATGTGATTATTGCATAAAAGGATGGGGTAGTAGAGATTACAAATAAAAATCTGAAAGTATTTAAGTATGCAGAAATGAAGTCTTTAATCAGATATTAAGTCAAAACCACTCACTGCATAGATATAATTTTGTTCTAACATCATTCAGATAAGACAGAGACATTGAAGATTTCCAGGAAGACTTTGTGTTTGAGGAAAAAGGCAAGAGACAGAATATTTTTGAATTCTCTTCTTTTTCGTACTTTAAATGATGGAAAATATCACTTTGTAATGTTATAAAACATGGCAGGTAGCCCATTTTCCTTGATGAAGAAATTTCTTCTTTATGTTCTTTCATTCTTTGGCACCAACATTTGATTTTGGTCCTATGATAGATATCAAAAGGTTTTGATGTCGCTGTATGTTTCACTGTTTAAGCAAGCTTTCATTCTTAGCCTATAATAAGTCTAATTCTGCCCTCCATAGACATAGTTGGCACTTATCTTTAAAATGTATCATTACTCGCAAACATTAACAATAAGTACTATGGTCAGAGAATTTTGGCGATGAATGGTACATGAGCATTTAAAGACACATATATAAATGAATTTTTGCCACAATTCATTTACCCTGTAAAACCACTGCTCGTTTTGTATGCTTTTTTGAATCAGAAAAATATATCTTTTTAATATTTATTTATTACTTCAGTTTACATCTCCATCCCAGTGCCCTCTTTCCACCCCTCCCAGTCCCACCCTCCCACACTCTACCCCCTATCCCTTCCAACCCACTCCTCTGGAGTGGAATGTCACTACATATCAGTCCCCTGCCCCAGTTCAGCAGTCATATGAGGGCTAAGATCCTCCTAATACACTGGGGGCCTACAAGGCAGCACCACTAGGGCAAAATGTCTCATTGACAGGTAAGAAAGTTTATGTTCCTGTTTCCTTTGATACATTGGTTGTAGTATACTTATCCTGTACTATAAGTCTAAAATCCGATTATAAGTGAATAGATGCCATGTGCATCCTTCTGAGTCTGGGTTAGCTCACTCAGGATAAGCTTCATTCTGAGAAAAAATATCTTTTGTGTGACTAAAAACATTCATTGTCATTACCTTTCTTTGTTGATAACAGTAGAAATAAAATACCTTTTAATTAGATTGTATTTTCAGCTTTTATCTTTTTCACAAGAAATGTAAAATTGAGTTTCCTTGGTTTTCAGAACATTTTAGATTATAATTTGCATATTTTAGTAGTTTTAAATTTTCATTAGATATTTTCCAAAGCTCCCCTTTTACATTTTCAAATGCCAACACACATATTTAAATTCAAGAGATATTTATTGGTGGCCAAAATAAATGCTTTATATATCTGCAGTCGTGATTAAGATAAAATTTTCATCCTTGCAGAAAGTACATATGCAATTTAGTGGGTTTTCATCATTTTCACTTTGCTCAATATTTTTTAAACATCAGTTGTTTGCATGAATTATGCTTTTAAAGTCACGAGGCACTAAAAATTTCCAAACTCTTTAAGTTGTAGGCACTTAAAAAATAGATTCTCCTTTCTCTGACATAGTCATATGGCATTTTCCTCTTCCAGATGGTAATATTAAAGTTATTTTTAGTATAAATTACCATACTCTTATTTTTCAGATGTGCCTTGCTTAGTTGGATTTCAAATCTACCAAAATATTCAGTAGAATACACAGGATTAGTGCTTTTCCCGGCCCTTCCAAATTCTTTAGTTATTGCATGCATAGTAATAACTACCTTGAAGTGGCTCATTCAGTAGTGCCAGCTGGTAGGGTCATGTCCTAAATACAGCTTAAACAGCAGGCTCCAATCTGATGAAACCTGACTGGAAATAGTGAAGCAAACAGAAGCTCAGCAGTGTCTCATAGTTAAGATTCAGCAGGCACACAGAGTCGAAAGCACCTCTTCTGCTGTGACATTATCTATAGGTCCAATCCGCAATATGCTGATTCTATCATAATACAGAAAATTGGTTAATTCCCCCTGGAAATTAGCAATAAAAAAAAAGCCTCTCCTTGAATTGCTCTTTCTTCTTCTCATGATTGGTTGATGCTATCTTTCCTTTACCTGAGGATAAAAGAAATGTTTCAAAGCAAAGCATGTGCATTTATAAGACGTCCGTGCATTTTTCTGTTTTAGTGTATTACAGGAGGGCTTATGTGTGCAAGAAAAGTGTGATGAAGTTCACATTTATAATTAGAATATTTGTAAAGATTTTACAATTTCACAACCATTCCTGAGTAATTCTTTTCAGACACTTGCTTTTGTAGTCATATATGTCATTTGTTGTTTTAAATTTAATGCATTTTTAGTTTATAACACTGAATATTTTTTAAAATACACTGTAGATGAGTATCTCTATTTAGGTAGCATTGTACACTATTTTACATAGATACAGAAATATACACATACTCTAATGAAAAAGCTGGTAAAACAGAAAATCACGGATAAGATAATTTGTTGTGAACATGAATTTATCATCCCATGATTCTGGGAAAATGAGAGATCTAAGATCAAGTGATGGCTGTCGTCTTGCAAGGACTTTGTTGCTGTGTAAGTTATTAAAAAAAAACGTTTAAATGATGGTTAGAGAGTATTACCTCTAGTTCTTTCCTGATTAGAATAATTCATTTGGAAGGCAGGAGTCTTCATGACCTAACACCAACCATAATGCCCTTCATGTAACACCGATATTGAGCATGAAATTGCAATTGCAATGTGTTATTGCGAAACTGCAGCATGCATACATAAGTACACCATACTTCCAAGATTTTGTATATCATGAGTTAAATATATTCTGATATTAATATAATTGTTTTATAGCACACATTCTACAAGACTTGTAAAGAGAGATCTTTCTATTCTCATAATTCTTAGAGGACAGTTTTGAAAAGCTTACATGCGGAGTATGTCAACTTCAGCTAGTAAACCCAGACTTTGTAAATGTGCTTAGATAATGTCAGCTGAAAGTGCCATAACATATATAATTACTGTGACCTTTCAGACTGTGATTAAATCAACCTTGGGATGCATGTTGACGATTATTTCTATTTAAAGGAATGGTGACATATCAGCCATGTAAAATTAGTTTCCAGTATAAAGATTCCTTGCATTTCTGGTTTATAATATCTCATGCACACTTTTCTTATTAAAGTGTTTGACTGATACTGTTTTGTTTATTCTTGATGTCAGGCCTTTGGTTATTTCTTGTCCTCATTCTGGGACCAAAAGGAGAGATAAATTTTAAACTGCTTTTTTTCACAATGCTCAACAAAGCCTCACTATCATCTAATTTAGATTTGAGCTTAATGAATGCTTTTGATTAAGATAATGATACTTATCTAGTTACTATTTACAGACCATTTAGAAAGTGATCCCTTTTCTGTTCCCTGGCATACACTATAGCTTGTATGCAAATTTAAAAGAGATGAGTGTAATGTTAAAAAGAAAAAAAAAACAACAGTTTGATTGTAGCAAATATGATTTGACTGCTTCCTTCACTGATCCATTTCCTACTCTTGTATGTCACACGACAGTTATAGTTAATATTTTTGCACCATTTGGGACTCAATTCTTGCTGACCAGTCTTTCCCATTTCTCATCTCACTGATACTCTATCAGAAACTTAAGATCATAGGGTGGAGAAAACCGAGCTTTCACTGAGTGGCTTGAACAGGAATTCTAGTTACTGCCACCACTTCAAGTAGTTCTACATAGACCAACTCAGACAGGGTTCACTGAGGTTAGATGTAACTTGCTGAATTGAATATTCTGAACCCACTTCAGTGATTCAGAAGCATGGTAATGCTCTGCCTCCACTAATCAAGTCTCTCCAATTTCATCTTTCCTTAATCATAAGTGTGGTGGAAGCCGAACTTCAGAAAGAGCTGTTTTTATTCCAGCGAGTCATTTGGAAGCCTCAAAAGTTTCAGAGAAATAAAACACGTTTACTCGTGCATATGCTACCACTACTACAATAATAACTACCATCCATCAATACTCACTCCTTGAATCACCGACATCATTCCAGTTAAGGCAATCCTTTTGCTCTATGAGATAGAATTTTCCTTATTACATAGATAAGGAAACAGAGGGAGGTTTAAGTTCTGTAATCTGGCAAGTACCACTCAGATGAAAGATGACAGAGCTCACATTCAAGTTTATACACACACAAGCTTCCAAATGCAAAAGTCTTATTATTTATTTATTTATTCGTTTATGTATGTATTTTTATATCTGCTGATTAAACCCAGAGTTTTGTATCTGCCACACCAGTGCTATCCTATTGAGCTGAGCTTTATTTTCCAGGTGTCTAATTATTGACTGACTGCTTGCTTATGTCTTTTTATTTGTGGTTTCAGAATCAAATCAGTACTTCAGGTGTGAGATGTGAAGAATGCTGTATCACTGAGCTACATTCCAACCCTGAAGCTTGTTATTTAGCTACAAGTTTCAAGACGGGGCAGTGTGGACAGGTTTCACTCATTCCGGTGCTGAGTTTCAGAAGACCTCATTATTTAAAACTCCTCTTTAACACTGGTTATTGCTTCACGGTAACTGGAGGCAACTGGGACATGTGGGGAATGTCCACATATTTCTTAAAATTAACTCAGTAAAGATTTGTTGTCAGAAATAGTGACTCTGTACTATCTAATATTAATATTTCAAACAATTTTAATATAGATGTGGGATTACAGAGGTAGGGTAGTTAGAGCGAACATGAAAATTTTTGTGTGTTGGAGAAGACATTTACCTTAAAGTATTTTTTTGCAATAATTTCCAATTGATATGGAATCTTAACTTTGAAAAATAACATTGTGCTTTGTAGCTTAGCATCTCAGTGCAACCTTTAAATATCAAAATCAATTTTCAACAATACCCTTGGAGTCGTGTTGACATATCTTTTTAAGTTCCACATATAATTGCCTTGAATAGTAGATATCAAGCCTTCGATACTGCTAAAAATGATACTTATTAAATAATGTTATATTTTAAAATATTTAAATAAATTGTTAAATACTGCATCATTCCACATGTAACATCTTCGTTTTTCTACTCAAATAGAAAACATTATTTTTTAAAGAAAATAATATTTGTGGAGATCGGTGTTCGATTTAAGTATTATAAGAGTTTCATTTACAAATGTAGGTGCTTTTGTATTTGGGGCATAGATGTTCCATATTGAGATGTCCTCTTGATGAATATTTCCTGCTAAACAGAGAATTCACAAAGGAGGAATTCCTAAAGGCTGGGAGACACTTGAAGAAATGCTCAGCATCCTTAATCATAAGAGAAATGCAACTCAAGACAACTCTGAGATTCCATCTCACACCTGTCAGAATGGCTAAGATCAAAAGCTCAAATGACAGCAAATGCTGTTGAGGGTGTGGAGAAAGGGAACCCTCCTCCATTGCTGGTGGGAGTGCAGGCTTTTGCAACCACTATGGAGGTCAGTCTGGCGATATCTTAGAAAACTTGGAATAGCTCTGCCTCGCGACCCAGCCATACCACTTCTGGGTATACATCCAAATGACTCCTCACCAAATCATAAGGAAGTTTCCTCATCTATGTTCATAGCAGCCTTATTTGTAATAGCTAGAAACTGGAAACAACCCAGATGTCCTTCAACCAATGAATGGTCAAAAAAAAAAAAAACCTGTGGTACATCTACACAATGGAATACTACTCAGCTATCAGAAACAATGAAATTATGCAATTTGCATAAATTATGCAATTATGCAATGGATGGAACTAGAGAAGCTCATCCTGAGTGAGCTCACCCAGACTCAGAAGGATGCACACGGCATCTATTCACCTATACTCGGATTTTAGCTATATAGTACAGGATATCTATACTCTAACCAAAGCACCAAAGGGAACATAGACATAGACTCTTTTTGTTTTTGTTTTCTCTCCCTGTCAATGAGACACTTTTCCCTAAGGGTACTGCCTTGAAGGCCCCCAGTGTATGAGGAGACTGTTGGCCCTCATATGACTCCTGAACTGGGGCAGGGGACTGTTATGTAGGGACACTCCACTTCAGAGGAGTGGGATGGAAGGGTTACGGGTTAGAGGGTGGGAGGGCAGGACTGGGAGGGATGGAAAGAGGACACTATGATGGAGATGTAACCTGAAGAAATAAATTAATTAATTAAAAAAAGAAAATAATATAATTCAAAGACATCTGAAATTTCTTTTTCACTCCTTAAACTCCATGGTTTTCTCTTTCTATTGGACCTGTTCCTAAGTGGGTGGGAAATATATGAAGAAGACCAAGTTTTAAAGCAGAAACTTAAGCACAAGCTTCAAGAAAATAAGAAAAATAAAATAACATAATACTGATTATTTTTTCAAATAACATAAATTTATTGAGTAATTAATGCCACCTGATATCCACTCAAACATTTTAAAGTTATTATTATTATTTTGTTTTTCGAGACAGGGTTTCTCTGTGTAACCCTGGCTGTCCTAGACTCACTTTGTAGACCAAGCTGGCCTCGAACTCACAAAGATCCGCCTGCCTCTGCCTCCCAAGTGCTGGGATTAAAGGCGTGCACCACCACCGCCCGATACAATTTAAAGTTTATTAAAGTGTCTAATACAGGTTTCTATAATTTAACTTTATTTAGACATTTTGATTCTTCAGCTTATTTATTTGACTCTACCCGTTGACCAGTGTTTTACACAATTAATATTAACTCAACTTTTTCCCTTTGGTTCTCTTTCTGTACTCTACTCTTTCTGATAATTTCATGTTTAACTTCTTCATATGGTTGTACAAATGTGTTGTAGAAGTACTTTATTCTGGTGTTAGTGCACATACTATTGTGTCTCGGTCTGATTTTTTAAATTCTTATATTGTGTCCCTGGTTTAATAGACATCACTGACCAACTCATAGAAGATATATTATTTAAGCTGGGTTTCTAAAGTTTAATTGATCCTTGTAATGGTACCTATAACATTCAAAGATGTGTTGTCCACTTTCGTTTTTATCTTGGGAGGAAAGCCCCCAATCAGAGGTTTCCACCCAACTGTGTAGGCTGTATCTTATACAGGGCATAGTATACTTGATGTACTAAATGATTCAGACTCCCCCACTAAAAGGAGCTTATATGTCCTAGATATTGTTTGTATATTTTAATGATGTCAGAAACTTTTTAATACAATATTTCTACTGAAAATATGATGTATTTTCACATGTATCAGCATTTACTGAGTATTTTTCTTCATGGTTCTATGTCTTTTATTTTTTATTTTTTTAATTTTTATTTTGTATTTTTTTCCTTTATTTTTAATTTCTTCAAGTTACATCTTAATCACAATCCCCTCCCTATTCCCCCCTCCAGTCCCACCCTCCCACCTTCAACCCCCCATCCTCTTCCCTTTTTTTTTAAGCTTAAGGTATATCTTATTTCCCCCTTCAGTTTCCCCTTTCAGTCCAACAAATGGCTCTTTCTCTTATAATAATAAATACAATACAAAACAACAGAGGTAATTAGGCCACAGTTATGAGGGTTATACGGCTTAACGTACATTCCCAATGTGCAGTCCATATGTATTTGGCACCTGAATTTAACATTCTACTATCTAACCATCTCCATGAGTTTAAACTTCTATATCTGACTCAACATTCATACTAACTTGCAACACAATTTTAAAAGTATCTTCTTAGATCTATAACACTCTCTTGACTCCTAAACAACTCAAAATTTACTTATGAGACTCTAGTTATCTGTTCTTCAACTACCTCAGAGACCTGAGAGGGATAAATATATCTGATTTTATAGGAAGTACAGCGCCTGCAGCTTCCAAAACTAAGAAATGACATATCAGTGGCTGCCTGGACAGTTCCATTTTCTCTCCATACATTACAGCATCGATCTTCAAGCTGAGTTAGATATAGAACTTTAAACTCATGGAGATGGTTAGATAGTAGAATATTAAAGTCAGGTGCCAAATACATATGGACTGGATATTGGGAATGTATGCTAAGCCATATAACTCTTATAATTGTGGCCTATTTATTTCTGTTGTTTTGTATTGTATTTATGCTTATAAGAAAAAGAATCATTTGTTGGACTGAAAGGGAGAGCTGTTGGAAAAAGAAATACCTTAAACTAAAAAAAAAAAAAGAAGAGAAGAGAATGGGGGTTGAGGGGGAGGAGGGTGGAAGGGTGGTACTGGAGGGGGGAGTAGGGAGGGGATTGTGATTGAGATGTAACTTGAAGAAGTAAAAAATAAATTATTATAAAAAAATCTAAAGTTGCAAAAACATCTTTGAATGCCATATTCTGCAGATCTCTTGAGGTTTTTGAAGAGGTCCTATCTATCTCTTATATTAGGGTAAACAAATGTTGCTTATCTCTTAGCAGCTTTATTTCTGATTAGCTTAGAAAATAACTATAAAAGGCTGTCATAGTACCTAACAAAATGACCGGCTTGCATAACTTTAGTTTGCATTTCATAATTATCCTAAACAGTTTATGACAATTAGTAGGAAAAGGCCGAAACATCACATTTCATTTTTTTTCTTTACCTCCTAACCCTTCCATCCCATTTCTCTTGGGTGGGGTGTCCTTATATAACAGTCCCTTATCTCAGTTGAGAGGTTGTATGAGGGCCAAGAGCCTCCTCATTCATTGGGGGTCTACGAGGTAGTACCATCAGTGAAAAGTGTCTCATTGCCCGGGAGAGAGAGCTAAAAAACAAACAAACAAATAAGCAGACAAATAGAAACAAAAGACTAAAAAATAGGAAAAAAATATAAAAAAATAAATAAAAATTAAAAATAAAAAGTCTATGTCCAAATTCCCTTTGGTGTGTTAGTTGTAGTATCGATACCTTCTACTATATAGCTAAAGTCCTACTATAAGTGAATAGATGCCATATGCGTCCTTCTGAGTCTGGGTTAGCTCACTCAGGATGAGCTTTTCTAGTTCCATCCATTTGGCTGCAAATTGCATAATTTCATTGTTCCTGATAACTGAACAATATTCCATTATGTAAATGTACCACAGTTTTTTAACTCATTGTTCGGTTGAGAGACATCTAGGTTGTTTCCAGTTTCTAGCTATTACAAATAAGGCTGCTATAAACATAGATGAGGAAATTTCCTAAAGATTCCATGAAGAGGCATTTGGGTGTATATCCAGAAGTGGTACGGCTGGGTCATGAGGCAAAGCTATTCCGAGTTTTTTAAGATATCGCCAGACTGACCTCCATAGTTGTTGCACAAGCCTGCACTCCCACCAGCAATGGAGTAGGGTACCCCTTTCTCCACACCCTCGCCAGCATGTGCTGTCATTTGAGCTTTTGATCTTAGCCATTCTGACAGGTGTGAGATAGAATCTCAGAGTCGTCTTGAGTTGCATTTCTCTGATGGTTAAGGATGTTGAGCATTTCTTCAAGTGTCTCTCAGCCATTAGGGATTCCTCCTTTGTGAATTCTCTATTTAGCTCTGTCCCCCACTTTTTGATTGGATTATTTGGTTTCTTGGCATTTAATTTCTTGAGTTCTTTGTAGATTTTGGATATTAGCCCTCTGTCAGATGTGGGGTTGTGAAGATTTTCTCCCAGTCTGTAGGCTGCCGTTTTGTTCGAATGACAGTGTCTTTTGCCTTACAGAAGCTTTTCAGTTTCAGGAGGTCCCATTTTTTGATTGTTGATCTCAGGTCCTGAGCTGTTTATGTCTTTTATTTTTGAATGGGAAGTTTTTTTGATCTCAGCTACGTGAATTTTATTATAATTTTATATTAAGGATTTTCTTTGCAATATTCTCATTACTTTAAGATTTTATAAATCTCCCTGCATTCCGATAATTATAGTACTGCCCACATTTTGCCATTTTTTATGTCTTTCATTACATTATTACATTTTCATTACATCATTACATACATTTGAGTAAAATTTGAGTTGAGGGTCTAACCAATATGATCAAATAGAAAACTGATTGTTATTTGGGACTTCTCTTTCCCCTAAATTAAATTTAACAATGACAATTTGTCATAGAAAAGATCACAATACTCAAGGCTTCAGTCCTTGGGCAGTATATTTTAACATAACTTACGGCTCTATTTAATTATCCAGGACACAAAACAGTTCTCTGTGTGGCCTACCTTCCAGTGTTTTCTTAGGTATTTTAAAATTTACATTCACTTATTTTGTGTGTATGAATCTTTTGTCTGCTTGTATTTATGCACACCATGTCTGTTAGTGTATGTAGTGGCAAATGTTATTATAAGGTGTCAGATACACTGGAACTGAGTTATGGATAGTTGTGAACTACTATGTTTGTGCCAGGAACTGAATCTAGACCCTATTACAGAACCGTATCATTAACTACTGATCCATCTCTGTAGACTCTTCTTATCTATTTTTTTTTCATTTTTAAGTATCTCTAAGTATGATACCATTAGGAAGCATTACCTTAAATTTTGCATCAATATACAAAGATCTATTCAAATGTGGCTAAATATACTCTTAATTTTGTATCAATATACAAAGATCAATGCCTATGCGGCCCAATACAATCTTAATATTGCGTCCATATACAAGGGTCAATACCATTGTGGCCAACTATAATCTTAATTTTGTATCAATATACAAATATCAATACTGACGTAGACCAATACAATCTTATTTTTGCACAATAAACAATGGTCAATACCACTTTAGCCAAATATACTATTAATTTTGTATCAATATACAAGGGTATAAGGGCATATTCAATAATGTGACCTTTCTTCTTGATCCTTCCTATGCTGTGTCTCGATTTTTCTCTCGTCCGTGCATTCCTACATAGGAGATAAAGAAGGATACAGAAAAGGGAGAGAAGGAATACCCTGGGTCTAACCTCCAAAACCCATTAAACAGGACCATTTAACAACTTGTAATCTCTTCCCCTAAATAATAGTGTTTTCAGTTGTCCTTCAAATAACCGAAAAAAGGGGGGGCGGAGAAACACCCTCCCCACCCTCTGGGTATGGGACGTCGCTCTCTTAAAATGACTTCCTGCTGATTTGGGTCGTAGTAAACCTGTTTGGGGCCCAAACCAAAATGGAAAAATGGTTAAAAATGTTTATACAATCCTTTTATGTTCAGTCCTTCTGTTCTCAGCTGTTTAGATGACCTAAGGAGTTTGTAGGCAGAAGCTGAACTTCCAGGCTTTACTGAGGTTCTGGCTGGGGCATTGTGTAGGGCTGAACGGTCTTAGCGATATTGAGTTGTTGTGGTTGTAGGCTTTTGATGGAGACATCTATTGAGGGAGTCTGTCAGGCTGAATCATCTGGGTCACTCGTCTTCTTTTGGTGTCTGATTCTGATTTCTGCTGAGGTTTCCGTTGTCCAGTTGTCCCTGGGTTCCTTGAATGGATGCTTTGATTCTCCTGGAATGATAAGAACAGAGCCCTGCCCTATTCCTCACTCAGGGACAATCACCCTCTTTTTTTTGGGGGGGGGTAGGTAATATTTCTCCTGAAGCAAATTTGGTTTTTGACAATATATAAAGTGTTATCTTTCAATGTGGTTTAAAGAAGAAATTATTTTGTTATTTTGGAGCTAAACCAGCTTTAGTGCATATATTTTGAGGTTTCGAAGGACAATTTGTTTGTGTTGTGTGGGCCTTTTGTAAGTAGCTTTTAAACTTAGGTCCTTCCAAATCCTATGTGTGTGTCTCTGCATTCTAAATATTGGGATCCAAGACCTGTGGTTCCCATCTAAGGGGATTAAAGATGTGTTCCACCACTCCTGGATCAAAGTTTTTCTTTATTTAGAGTTTGTTTTGTATCAGGCTGACCTTGAGCTCTGAGATCTGCCTGTTTCTGTCTCTAGTGTGTTGGGGTTAAGGGTGTACTCTTCTTGAATGATGGGATTAAGGGTGTGTACCCTCACCACCCTTTTCCATGTAACTCTAGAATTTATAAGTCCAGTAACACTTTGGTGCTCCTCCCGTCTTTGCTGAAGTTAAAGGCATGGGTTAACACCACATTTCTCCTGTATTTTACCTTAGCTCTACGTTTTTTCGACACTTGGAGGTTCATAAAACCAGGTTGAACGGCTGTGTCCTTTAATTTATTTACAGTGTATTAACGTTGTTATCTATTTTTTAATATAACCTTATATCAAAGAAAGAAACTGTCATCTCAGGACCTTTGAGAAACAGGCGTCACTTATTTGAGGAGTTTAGTATGAGTGATAAAGAGTGCCAGGACATGGATAGGTGGAAAACAGTACAGATTGTGTGTCTCTGTGAAAAAAAAAAAAAAGGCACAGAAGAAAGATCACAAAGGAATAGCTTCCGAGAAAGGAATGAACAAACCAACAAGAGCTCCCAGAGCAAAGACTGCACACATGTGCACTTATGCATTCTTCTTTTCTACTCCTATTGCTATTCTCCTTTTTGTTGGTGATGTTTATTTATTACTTCAAACTACATGACCATCCCAGTCCCCTCCCTCCACCTCTCCCACTCCCATCCTTCCACCCTCTCCCCTTTCTCGCACCTATATCCTACTCCTCTGGTGTGGTATGTCCCGTCAATCAGTTCAACAGTCATATGAGGCTAAGAACTTCCTCTTTCTCTGGGGGCCTACATGGCAGCTCCACTAGGGCAAAGTTTCTTACTAACAGGGAACAAAGTCTATGTTCCTGTTCCTTTTGGTGTGTTGATTGTAGAATAGTTATCCTGTACTACATGGCTAAAATCCAATTATAAGTAAATAGATGCCATGTGCATCTTTCTGAGTCTGGGTTAGCTCACTCAGAATGAGCTTTTCTAGTTCCATACATTTGACTGCAAATTGCATGATTTCCTTGTTTCTGATGGCTGAGTAGTATTCCATTGTGTAAACGTACCACAGATTTTCTATCCATCCATTGAGGGACATCTGAGTTGTTTCCAGTTTCTAGCTATTATAAATAAAGCTGCTATGAACATAGTTGCAGAGATGTTCTTGTGGTTTGGTGAGGAATCGTTTGGATGTATACCCAGGAGTGGTATGACTGGGTCATGAGGTAGAACTGTTCCAAGAATTCTAAGATATCACCAGACTGGTTTCCTTAGTGATTGTACAAGTTTGCACTCCTACCAGCAATGGAGGAGTGTTCCCCTTTCTCCACAGCCTCAACAACATGTGCTGTCATTTGAATTTTTGATCTTAGCCATTCTGACAGTTGTGAGATGGAATCTCTCCTTTTAAAAATTAGTTTTACTTCACACTGGGATTGCACCAAACCACTAACAGAATTCTCTCTAATAAGTAGTAAACTATTGAGTGTATGCTTCAGATAATTTTGGTGGAAACAGAGTGAGACATATTAACACTCGGTGAAATGATCCAGAAATTGGAGTATTATGGACTCAAGAGCCTAGATCAGTTTGAGAAAGGAAGTGAATACTGTTCTTTTTGTTAGTTTGTTTGTTTATTACTTCAAGTTATATCTCCATCAGAGTGCTCTCCTTCCACTCCTCCCAGTTCCACCCTCCCACCCACTTCTCCCTCTCCCACCCATCCCACTCCTCCAATGTGGAGTATCCCTATATATCAGCCCCTCTCAGTTCAATCTTGAAGATTTCTTGTTAACTGAAAATTGCAGATAAATTGTCATTCACTTTGACAGTGCTGTTTACATACCACAATTAATGGTTGTGAAGACAATTCAAGGGTATTAATTCTGTAAACACTGTGCTAGAGTGAGCTTTCATGACAATGTAATGGTCTGTTCATATACAATTGACTTTTAAAATGTTATTGATCAATGAGAACAAATTATTATTATTTTATTGTTTATATGCCTGGAATTTATGACATTAATGTATCTAATTATATTTTGTTTCATCTTGTGAGTCATTTGTATTGCTTTGGTAACAAAGAACTATGTATATGCATGCAAATAGAAACTGCATTTTTTAGATAAATTGTAATATATTTAAATTATGTCATTAAGGGTTTGGATATTTCGCTGGATGTTGCAGCACTTGCCTAGCAAGCTCAAATCCCTAGATTTATCTGCTCTGAAAAAAGGAAAATGAGAAATTATGAAAAAAATACTAAATTCTTTATTTTAAAATATTTAAAAAATAATGGACATGGCATTACGTCACACAGCAGAAATGATATTGACTGCTAGTAATTAATTTGAATTATGTGCTAGAAACCCAGTAGACTTTTCTCCTGATATATATATATATATATATACATATATATATACATATACATACATACATACATACATAATATATATTATATATGTATGTATGTATATGCACATTTTTTTCACTTTCTCCCCACCCTAACAATCAGCACTGTCCACTTCATGTCCAGGGGCTGGCACATGATGCATTTGCTATATTTTGACTTGACTTTCCAATAAACAGAATTAAGATGTCTCAGGTTTTCAAGTTTTCCACATTTCTCAATCAACTACAGCCAAGGGAATAGACTCATAGGGAAAATCCTTGGATACAGTCACTGTATCTGTGGACAGGAAGGGAACTTTCCAAAAACATGGGAAATGCTTGTCCACAGGCATGACCATTGTGCTTTCTTATCCCATGGCACCACATTGTTAGTTACCAAGTTTACATTAGCTAAAGATAACGTGATTATCCTCTGCTGTAACTGCTGAATATGGTACTTCAGGGCTGCAGAAAGTGTTAATCCAAAGAGTAATCAGAGCTATAAAATAAAACTGATAGATAAAATCTGAATGTAAATTTTCTTCACAGCAATTAATTTAATAGGGTTATATCTTAAAATTCATATGAGGCAAATGTACCCATCAACATTAATAAATATTTTATCTCAATATACCATATATAAAGAAATGTAAATATAACATAAGTGTAAAGTTTGATGAGCTATCATCAGCTAAACAATCCAGGATGCTTCAGCACTATTCTCAGCTCACTCTTTCCTCTTCTCCTCAGCAGGAAAAACTTTGTTTCTCAAACTGTAGCTTAATATTGGCTCTGTGAAAATTTCCTTAACTGGAATGGTAAAGTTTGTATTCTTTTCTGAATGGCCCCTGTCTTGCAACATAAAGTGAATACAAGTCACTAAATATAAATATACTTGAATGTGTCACTTAAAAGGACATATTCCTAAACATGAGTTTTGAGGTGTTTTTGTCATTCAGAAACACAGGTGGATTAAGTCAATCACTGAACATAGCTACAGGAACCATACTTCAATATGGTTAGCACAAATTTGGATCCTGCCTCTGGAATAATGATGAATACAGTTTAAATATAAACTTTTGGAAAATAAGTGTTAATATACTTCATAATAAAGACTTATAAATAGTATATTAAATACATGTACTTTATTACTGATATCAAATATTACATTTAACACACTGTACTCTATTGCATGCACTATACTTTTACACAATATCAGCACAGTAGTTTTGCTACACTAGTGTTGGCACTGTCACAAAGCAAGGTGTGCTGGTCCACAGTCCTATTCTCAGCAACTGAGGGGAGACAATTGCTGAGCATTACTCATTGGAGGCCTGTTCAGGCTATGCAGCAAGTTTTGTCTGAAAACAAACAAACAAACCAAGAATCCTCATTTCAAACAGAGGAGTATTTCTTTGTTCTATAATGTTATCCTATTAATACCAGCAACCACAATGCGAGGTATAGTGAAATTTCAATTCCATTATGCCTTATTGAGGTACCATTGTATGAATAACTCATTATTGACTAATGCATCATTCCACAGTGCCCTATTATAATTTTATTTAGGTTAGTTTACAATCGGTAATTGTGTAATAATGCTATTAAATTACGCATTTTCTTGTGAATGGTTAGTTAGTAATTCTGAAATTTTTGTTTGCTATGAAAAGAATGGTATATACTTTGATGATATCTATTTTGGTACTTCTTTTGGGTAAATACCAGCAAAAAATAAACTTGGTGATGGATCTTTTGTATTTTAACCATACTGTACCTCCAGCTTCTCATTCTCTAGTACCTATTTATTATTTCATCAGAAGAATATAGAATTCTTCCTACTTAACTTATTGTCTAATACTTGTTTGTACATTTTTGCATTGATGCAGGCATGTTAGAATCAAATGTTTGTTGTTAATGAACATTTCCAAACGTATTGACATATTGTTTCTTGTGTTTTCACTTGAAATTATTTAACATATGAGTGCATGTTAATATTGATATGCCATTTTCATTCCCAGAGCTTTGCTTCCCTTGTGGGATAGTTTATGAGATCTTTATATATTTTTGCCATTCAAATATTAGTGCTTAAATATGTACATGCATTCATATATAACTATATTTTTTCACTGTAGCATTAAACATTTCAGATTGCAAATATTTAATAAGCATAATTTAATGTACTTTATAGACTATTTATTCTAACATTTTTACAATTAAAATATGACATGAACAATAAATTTTATTTATGAATAACAAAAATGCACATCATAAAAGATGAATCATTTGTATGTGAATTGCACCGAAATAAAACTGACATTCTTCAACACATCCAAAAAGCAAATAAAGCTAAACAAAACATTCACTTTGATCTACTCTCTGTCCAAATGACTCTTCCCCAATTTCTTTATATCCTTTGTGAAAATTGATGCTGAGAATATATTATATATCTCCATGATTTGAAGTCTCAATTACTTTTTAGTGAAAATTCTGTTTTAAAGTATTTCATGTGCACCTACTTATTATTATTTTTACTGTGATCATTACTTTGTAGAATGGTAGTGTTCTGCTTTCTCATTGTTATATAAAATTCACAAATAATTTTAAATTTTGTGTATTGTTAAATATGGTTTAGTACATATACTGAAATAATGTAGCATTTTTTTGTTGTATACTTTATCCACTGCAATGCAAAGTCATGTTTGGAATATGTTCTTATGATCTGTTAGTTAATATAAGTGGTCCTTGCACTAAAAGCTTCAGTCTTTATTTCTAAAGTTTTAAAATATATTTTTATATTCAATAATTTGTGTTTTCTACCATTTTTCTTCTTCATTATTGTACTGGATATCCTTCATCCATTCAAATTCTCTACGTAATAGTGAAGACATTAAGCAGAATGTAAATCCTGTGTCCACACCCACAACTGTATTGTTGGTGTTTTCATGAATTCTGTTAATCAGTTCTTCACTAAATTGAAGCTTTTTTTATATTTATGTCATATTTTAAGCACTTAGAGAACGTTAACTTTCTATTGATCATCAATTTATTGTTTTCTGTGAATGTGTTTAATTTACTAAGACTATATTTATTCAATGTAATCTTTAAATTTTGAGGTGACTATAAATGTTCTGGCTCTTGAATACTTAATGTTTTAAAGTTTCTTCATGCTATGTGGAAAAGCAGTTGATTTGTATAAATTGAACTTTGGCAAAGTGATCTTAGTTTTATTGGCTGTCATTATAATATTGATTATTTTTGTATTATGGAATTTTATTGTCAATAAAAAGTCATTGGCAAATGCTTAAAAATTTATTTCTGCCTTTCAAATTGTTTCATTCTTTGTCTTGTATTTCACAGAATATCAAATATTATATTGATTATAGGTGTTTGTGGGCCTTTTTATTATTTTTCATTTATATGCCATTTTCTTCATTTTTTCATACTACTGATGCTTTCATTTGTAGATATATACATATATATGATTATGAAAAAGTGAGTGGGGGAAAAATCATTGGTCATAACCCTACACAAAGGACTAGAGTTAGGTAACGAGCAGTGAAAACAGAAAAATTGGTCCTCTGTAAAGTAAAGCATACAGATTAGTTATCCAATAACAATGATCAATTCTGAAAACATACACAGAAGTAACATTATACAAACTGAGAAGGTTATATTTAGGAATATATGTACACACACACACATACATGCAACAACAATTAATGGCAAAAGAGGTCATGAATTTGAAAGAGAGCAAGGAGGAGTATATGGGAGGATTTGGAGGAAGGAAATGTAGGAAGAAATGATATAATTATATTGAAAAGGAAAGTTGTGAAGAAATGACTATGACAATGAATTTAACTCCATCTCTAAGTGCTCAGCAGGTTTATTATAAATTTAATGTTGAGATTTAGTGTGTTTATTCTCTATACCATGATTGTTATCTGGGTTGTTTTATTCAACTAGGTTAATAATACATGCTTCTTTCCTTATACTTCTTCATTTCCAAGTGGAAAGAATATATCTCAGATGTTGTTCTAAATGGCAGTGACTGGAGTTTGAATTAAAGTGCTAAGTCTTTAATGAGGAAATGTAAGGTAAAAACATTGATAGGGATGGAAAAAGGGGCACAAGACAAGCATTATCTAATAGGTTTCCAGTGCCCAGCCAGTCCAAAAGTCACAGAATATCAGTCAGCAAATGCATTCTCTAGACACATGCTTTCATTACTTGAAAGAAATGTCTGGACAGCAGAGGCATATAAAAATTATTTTTCACTATGGTGTGATAAATGAAATTTATAATTACCTTAGTTCAAATTTTCAGTTTACCAATTTATCATGTTTCACCAGTATGGATTTGGTTTCCTGATAAATAATGTATTGTAAATTATTAATTAAAGTGATTTTAGCCAAATTATCCTCATATTTGAACAGTACTATAAGCTTCTGGCTGGCTGGTGTCAGAATTATGGTGAATGTTTTTCTAGGAAGTCCTTTTACTTGGAACATGAAAGCTTGTTTCAGTGTACTCTTGCACTTCTTTGCACAGATGGGGAAGTGGGCAAGTCTTTTTTCTTATGTTCTAGTTCCTCTGGGAACAATGGTATTTACACAGAATATCTAGATTGTATGTAATCATGCTCGTATCTACTCACTTCTGGATGGCATACTTCATGTATTGCTAAAAACTAGTTCTTTTCCTTTGTGACACAAATCCAAGTGAAGCTTTGTGCAGCTTCTCAATCTCTTAGCCTGATTTTTTCTTATGGTTTTTGGCTATGAGCTGTTATTTGTAAATGAATCACCATAGCACTTCTCCAAGGATTATTTAAGACAAAAAGAGTTCCAACAATTATTTATATTCAATATTAAGTATACTTGGAAAAAAACAAGAAAGTCTCATTTTCAGGATATGTGTGTGTGTTCAATTGCCTGTAGGAAGAAATATGTTAGTATTAGAAATAAATTATAAGGCAGAAAAATCCTGATCTCTTTGGTAAAGTCAGATACTTATTTTCAATAAAATCATTATGATTAAAAGATAAATTTAAATGAATGAAAGATACATGAGTTCACATGTAAATATTTTGATTATTAATTGCTAATTTGTCTCCTTGGATATATATTGTTCTTATGAGAGTAATAAGAATCATATCAACTTTTTGGAGTTTCTATATTACTTAAATATTAATCCCCATGTCTAGATTGTCATAATTTTACAGGGGCGTTTTTAAGGCTGAAGGTTTTGTAATATATTGTAGTGCATATGGAATATAAGTTGTAGAATATCAGCATGAATAGAAGGCATGTATATTGGAAATTGAAACTTGCATTTGAATAGTGATACCAAGGACAGACCCTGAATTTACTACAGGTTATTATCACAGATAGGATATTTAGAAAAAGTAGAAAAATTGAGAGCGACAAAATATGAGATAAATATTCATTTACTTCTAAGAAAACAGAAAGCAAGTACACATGTACACAAGTACTCCAGATTGTACACACTTTTTAAAATTTATTTATTGATTGATTCAGGTTACATCTCCATCATAGTGTCCTCTTTCTACCCTTTCCAGTCCCGCCCTCCCACCCTCTACCCCCTAACACTTCCAACCCACTCCCCTGAAGTGGAGTGTCTGTAGAAAAAATTAATTATTTAAATTACGTTGGGTGCCATTTGTAGATATAATTAAATTATTTACCATATTTAGATTATATTTAATTGGTTTGACGGCGTTAATCTTTAAGCAGTCATTATAAATGAGCACACAGACACATGATAGATTTTAACAAGCCTTGGTATGAATTGTGCAATCCTAGCTCATCTAAGCTAGCTCTTAATTCTATTACCCAAATATGACCCCATATATACATAAGCGGATGTTCCTGGCCATGTAGAGTCTAATCAATGGTGTGGGCCTCCTTCTTCCTGCTGCTCCTGGCTGGAATGAATTAATTCTGTCTAAAGTGCAGGCTTCCTGTTCTAATCTCAGGAAGTCCCACCTTTCTCTGTCTTTGCCCAATCTCAGGCCTCAGTATTTTATTTAACCAATCAGACTCAATGTAAGTGTAAGACAGCAGCAGGACCAATTAACATTTAGAATGCTTAACACTACCCCATCAAGTGTCCCTAAATAGCAGTCTTGCGCCCCAGTTCAGCGATCATATGAGCCAAAAGCCTCCTTATACAATGGGGACCTACAAGTCAGCACCACTAGGGAAAAGTGTCTCATTGACATGAAAAAAAAAGGCTATGTCCATTTTCCCTTTGGTACATTGGTTGTAGTATAGATATCCTGTACTATGTGGCTAATATTTGACTATAAGTGAATAGATGCCATGTGCATCCTTCTGAGTCTTGGTTAGCTCACTCAGGATGAACTTCTCTAGCTCCATCCATTTGGCTGCAAATTGCATGATTTCATTGTTTGTGATAGCTGAGTAGTATTCCATTCTGTAGATGTACCACATTACATCTTTTAATACATTCTTCGGTTAAGGGATATATGGGTTGTTTCCAGTTTCTAGCTATTACAAATAAGACTGCTATGAACATAGATGAGGCAAATTCCTTATGATTTGGTGAGGAGTCATTTGGATGTATACCCAGAAGTGGTATGGCTGGGTTGCGAGGCAGAGATATTCCAAGTTTTCTAAGATATCGCCAGAGTGACCTCCATAGTGGTTGCAAAAGCCTGCACTCTACCAGCGATGGAGGAGAGTTCCCCTTTCTCCAAACCCTTGCCAGCATGTGCTGTCATTTGAGCTTTTGATCTTAGCCATTCTGACTGGTGTGAGATGGAATCTTAGAGTCCTCTTGAGTTGCATTTCTCTGATGGTTAAGGATGCTGAGAATTTCTTCAAGTGTCTCTCAGCCACTAGGAATTCCTCCTTTGTGAATTCTCTGTTTAGTTCTTTTCCCCATTTTTTTTTTTATTGGATTATTTGGTTTCTTGGCATTTAATTTCTTGAGTTCCTTGTAAATTTTGGATATTAGCCCTCTGTCATATGTGGGGTTGGTGAAGATCTTTTCTCAATCTGTAGGCTGCTGTTTAGTTCAAATGAGAGTGTCTTTTGCCTTATAGAAGCTTTTCAGTTTCATGAGGTCCCATGTATTGATTGTTGGTCTTAGACCCTGAGATGTTGGTGTTCTGTTCAGGAAATTGTGACCTGTGCCATTGAGTTCGAGGGTTTTTCCCACTTTCTCTTCTAGTAGATTTACTGTGTCCGGCCTTATGTTAGGTTCTTTGATCCACTTGGACTTAAGTTTTGTACAAGGTGATAAGTATGGGTCTAATTTCATTCTTTTACATGTCAAAATGCAGTTGGACCAGCCCCATTTGTTAAAGATGTTGTCCTTTTTCCTTTGTGCTGTTTGGCTTCTTTGTCAAAAATTAAGTGACCATAGGTGTGTGGGTTCATTTCTGGGTCTTCAATTTGATTCCATTCATCCACTGTGTATGGATGCTTTTTTATTACTATAGCTCTGTAGTACAGCTTGAAATCTGGGATGGTTATACCTCCAGATGTTCTTTTTTTTTTTTTTTTTTTTGTACAGGATTGATTTAGCTATTCCGGGTTATTTTTTGTTCCATATGGAATTGAGAATAGCTTTTTCCACGTCTGTAAGGAATTGTGGTGGTATTTTGACATGAATTGCATTGAATCTGTATATTGCTTTTGGTAGGATGGCCATTTTTATTATGTTGATCCTGCCTATCCATGAGCATGGGAGATCTTTCTATCTCCTGATGGTCTCTTCAATTTCTTTCTTCAAGGACTTGAAGTTCTTGTTGTACAGGTCCTTTACTTGCTTGGTTACAGTTACCCCCAGGTATTTTATATTGTTTGTGGCTATTGTGAAGGGAGTTGTTTCCCTGATTTCTTTCTCAGCCCATTTATTTGTTGTATAAAGAAGAGTTTCTTATTCTTTTTTTTAAAATTAATTTTGTACCCAGCCACCTTGCTGAAGGTGTTTATCAGCTCTAAGAGTTCTCTGGTGGAATGTTTGGGGTCACTTATGTATACTATCATATCATCTGAAAATAGGGATAATTTGACTTCTTCATTTCCAATTTGTATCCCCTTAATCTTCTTTAGCTGTCTTATTGTTCTTGCAAGAACTTCAAGTACTGTATTGAAGAGATATGATGAAAGTGGACATCCTTGTCTTGTCCCTGAGTTTAGAGGAAATGCTTCAAGTTTCTCTCCATTTATTTGATGTTGGCTACTGGCTTGCTGTATATTGCCTTTATTATTTCTAGGTATGGACCTCGTATGCCTGTTCTCTCCAGAACTTTTAGCATGAAGGAGTGTTGGGTTTTGTCATATCTTTTTCTTCATCTAGTGAGATTATCATGTGGTTTTTTTCTTTCATCTTGTTTATATGGTGAATTATGTTGATGGATTTTCGTATGTTGAACAATCCCTGCATTCCTGGGATGAAGCTTACTTGATCATGATGTATAATACTTTTGATGTGTTCTTGGATTTGGTTTGCCAGTACTTTATTAAGTACTTTTGCATCTATGTTCATGAGGGAGATTGGTCTGAATTTCTCTATCTTTGTTGGGTCTTTTTGTGGTTTAGGAATCAGGGTGACTGTGGCCTCATCGAATGAGTTTGACCGTGTTCTTTCTGATTCTATTTTGTAAAAGAGTTTGAATAGTATTGGTATTAGCTCTTCTTTGAACGTCTGTTAGAATTCTGTGCTGAAACCATCTGCCCTGGGCTTTTTTTGGTTGGGAGATTTTTAATGACTGTTTCTATTTCCTTAGGGGTTATAGGGCTGATGAATCTGTTAACCTCATATTGATTTAGCTTCAGTAGGTGGAATCTATCAAGAAAATTGTCCATTTCACTTAAGTTTTCAAATTTGGTGGAGTATAGATTTTTAAAGTAGGATCCAAATATTCTCTGGATTTCCTCAATGTCTGTTGTTATTTCTCCCTTTTCATTTCTGATTTTGTTGATTTGGGTTGTTTCCCTCTGCCTTTTAGTTAATTTGGCTAAGGGTTTGTCTATTTTGTTGATTTTTCTCAAAGAACCAACTCTTGGTTTCATTGATTCTGAAAGCAAAATCTTCTTGATATTTTAATTGTTTGAGGCAATCCAGAGGTTTGATTTAAAAGAAATGATTGTTTAAAATGTGGCAGAAGTAAAAATGTTAATTTTGTGTGACAAAAATTAATTAATTTAATCTCCATTAATATTTATATGTCAAAATAATCATTGGAGGAAATTATTTCAACTAAGAGTGAAAATAAAAAAATTGGTTAAGTATTAGCTATTTACTCACTGTGGAATTTCATTAATTTAGGATCATTGTGAACATTTGTATGTCTTGGAATTTTCTGAATAAAAAACCTGAAGCTCACTTAATCTGAATCTTATGAGTAATTATGTTAGTAAGACATGTGATGTGATAATAGTAATACAGTATTTTAATATAGCTATAAAACTGCACAATCTTAAAATAAATAAATAATAAGCACGTTCATAAAAATATTTATTTCTCTATACCACATTTTATGATTTATTTGAAGTTGTGAAATCCTACCACATAAAAGTAGAATGTGAAAATTCCAACTATAATTTACCTTACTGGCATGAAAAGAAAATGGCCTTAATTTCAGATTAGAATGTTAGACTGCAGGTGGCTACAGAGATTACACAAACTTGATAGCAGCTTAAAAGTTTTTTTTTTTTTGTTTTTTGGTTTTTTTTGTAGAGGTATAAAAAAATTCCAAAGATTTGAGTCATCTTTAATATTTTAATTATTGACTTTACTTAGGCAGCTACATTGGATACAATGATAACAAAAATGGATAGATGAATAGAGAAAACAAGATCAATATAATTACAATAAAACTTTCATAAAATATTAAGCTTAGATTCTAATTAGCTGTGAGTTCCATATTTCAAGTAATAACTATTTCTAATAAAGTATTGCTTCACTTGAACAATAGCTAGAAATGATGGGAATGAAATTCAATTGTATTCTCATATCTTTTTTATTGGACCAGTGTACGGTATTGCCAGGACAGCTACCTTATTCAAGTATACAAATATTAACTTGTAAAGAAGAACATTAATGGATTCCTCTGTTTGCTGAGCTTCAGGAACACATAATGATAAGAGCTATCCTTTTGCCCAATAACAGCAGCAAAAAGAAAGCATAGCAATTAATCAGAGTATGAATTTGTAGAAAGAACTGGAAGCTATACAACTCTATTTGTAGCCTAATTACTGATTATCTCCTGCAAATGTTTAATGAGGGGAGAAAGTTTCAATTTACTAGTGAAACAAGTACTCATTGGATTTCATAATGCTGAAGTCCTTTCTGCATTTCATATGAAGTGCACACCAGTAGAATTTTAAAGCATAAACTCATTTGTACCATGTAAGACTTTAAAATGTTTTTCCAGTGCCTTTAATATCTATTCCAAGCACTTTAATGTTATGTTTTGATACAATTATTCCACTTGAGGATGTAAGCATAAATAAGACTGAACTCTGAACATAGTAGCCAGTTTTATGTTCTTTTCTTTGCATTTTTACAAATTAAAGTTTCAATAAAGTTCTGCCTATCTAACCCCCTTGTTCTGCTCATGCTAGCATTTTTTTCTTTTTTACTTAACATTTGATCTAAATTTTATTAGTTTCATAACTCAGGATTTTTTGCAAAAGATGGCCGATATTACTCCAGTCTGAGTTAGAAATAAAAATGACAGTCTGTGTTTACTAATATTGCTCTCAACAATGATTTGTATATCTAAACAGTCTAACACTGAGCTCTACAACTCTAATATTCAGTGACTTTTCCCTGCCTGTACATGCCAAGGATAGATGAGTGGAATTATTTGTTTAGTGCCCTGAGGAAAAAATTAAATATTTATTAAAACTATATCTTTTACCTTAATAACAAATCCAATAAACAAGCGATTTGATTAATGTATGTTAGTATTTCTTATTGTAAATATATGCATTAGCTTAAAGGCAATTTTATGCCATGTTGTTTGCAAGAGGAAGTCACATTTGTTCTGGCCTCAAAGATTTTAAGAAAAAAAAAAACTAAAAAAAAGATGTGTCTTGATCAAGCACTAACGTCTTTTGTTTAAGTGTCCTTGAACAAGTTATCCAATTCCTTTCAAACCTATTTCTTCATTTCAAAAACTGTTTTAAAGACACATAAAATGGGGATATAGTACATTTTGTAACTGTGAAATGCTGAGAAATATATGCCTGAGATATATAGTATCTGAATTGGCTAAATGAATTTGCTTTTCAGGGATTCCCTCATTGTCTCTTTTTTCAACATTGTCTTCTGTCCGCAGAGGTAAACATGAGTATATACAGTAATTTTGTATACATATTCCAAGTGGTTTTACATATTTAAATGAAAGACTTTTCTTCCCATCATTATTACATGAGCTTTTGGAGAAATGGTGGTACATTTATTTCTTTATTTTTTGTGATCTTTATTTATTGGTTAGTTTTGTGAAAGATCAACAAACATCAAGAAAATGTAATTGAAATTATCCAATTCATTATTCCATGTTTTGACAATATGATTTTGAGGCAGTTGCTTATCAATTTTGACTTGGGTTTACATGTTTTATAAAATGGATACAACTTTAATGTGGATGTGATGGTGAGATGAGGTATAATATTTTTACTGAGTTACCTTCATCTGTAAAACTTCAACTTCAGTGTAATTATTAGTGTACACAGGCCATGCCAGAAGGGGATTAATGACAAGCACTATTTGAAAGGTAGGGCTCAAATCCTACAGGAGGGTATATCATCTTATACAAAGGTTCATACCATTATGCTATTCTGTAGGTTTAGTTTTTACTTTACAGATAACAAATAGGAAGTTAGGAAAGATATAGTCATTTAAAAATTCTGAAAAAGGACCTGGTTATTTTGGGTTCATATTAGCAAGGGATATGGAGAAAATCCATAAGATTGGAACAACAGTCAAATTACATTCTCCATATCTCAGAAGTAGAGAGGTTTAAAAGTATGTCTGTTTTACTGCTCACTGCTTAAGGATTTTTGTTTATTTATTTAAAGATACTGGATCCAAATTCTTATGTCAATTAAATATTAGAAAAGTTCAGTCTAAATGTAGTTTCATGACAGGTGTATCTTACCACATTCGACTGCCAGAGAACCATTACTATGCTTATCATGAGCTGACGTTTTGTCAAACTGTATAATTTGGATATGAAAGGTGCACTTTGCTTCTTCAAAGTACCCTACATAGAATACGTTTAATAATGGTGGCTCAACTCTATCCTAGCATCCTTGGCATCCTGTCGAGTTTGTTATAGATGTAATTGATTTGCATCTATTCACCATTTACCATAGAACCAAGAGTCAAGTACAGGTTAGCCCCAAGAAATTTATTCTAATCAGTTTATTCATTTAAAATTTGCTGTAATGACCAAACTAGTAGGGTTATTTCAATGTGGGATTAAATATTGAAGAAAGTAGATAGAGTCTAAAACCTAACAAATTACATAACACATAATGAGATTTTTCCTTAGTGGCTAATGATTCCATTGCAAATTATTAACTTCTTGTTGTTAACAACAGAAATGTTTTTCTCCTTCCAGTTCTAGAAGCTGGGAGTCTAAGATCCAGGAACTTTATGATTCAGTCCCTGCTGATCTGTGTTTTCCTTGACACTCTCTTCTGGTATGTCCCTATGGAGTAGAGAAAGAGATGTGGTGTTTCTTCCAAGGGCACAAGTTCGGTGAAATTGGGACACCCTTCCTCATTATTTCTCTTAAATATTATTATATCCTCAAGTAGTATACTTCCAAATCTAGTGACATTGAAATAAAGGTTTCTACATATAAGTTTTCTGGACCACTTTAAATCCATGAAATAGTTTTGCATAATTGTAAACTATGGTACCTTGTGTTAAAACATTTTTATGTGCCTCTATTTAATTATTTATAATTTTATTTGTATATTTACTGATTACTTGGTGTTGACTATCTACACTGTAGACTATAGGTAAAAAGGTAAAGAAAGACAAACATCTGCAGTCTTCAGGAAAACCGGCTGACACATTTACAGACTGACATATATTATACACTGAACAGACAGTAAAAAAGGAAACAGGAAGAGGAAGCAGCATCTACAGTGATACAGAAATAACATTGTACAAGGAGAAAAAATCAAAATTGCTGTGAATGAAAAGGACTTACGACATATGCTACAAGACTTCCCTGTGAAGTTAAAAGGTTGTTGAAGATCAACTGTGACAAATCAGTTCATTTTTAGTCTAGACCAAAGTATAACAAACCAAATAATTGTATTAATTCTATTTTAAGCATGCATTCATTTTAAAGATTTTTCATCATAATAATGGAGCTCTGATTTTATAGCTGAGAACAAAATTGTTAATTAATTACAACAAATGTCTGCTGCTAGTCATACAATAAAATGGATATTACAGTGAGCATTCATACAATTTTATTATTTTTAGAGAAAGTATAAGGTTTCCTGATGAGTTTCTACATGTGAGACATATAGTAAATGAATCAAAATGTAATGCTATGGAGAGATATTGTCATTCCCCCTTTATAGATTAATATTTTAGTTGTAAATGTGATTTAAGGATTTCATTACGTTTTCAGCTAGTGAAAGACATTCCACTCATATTTTATAGGTAAGTCGACTCTCTTTCCATCACTCTGCTTTCCTTCACTTAAGAGAGTAACTTGAGTTATGGTAACCAATATCAAATAATTAATGCACAATTTTAACACATTTGTCCTTAGTGGAGAGATTTATGTGGCATCAGACTGATCACCAGTTAAGGGCAAAGAGAGATGGTGAAAGGGGTAGTAAATGGAATGATTCATATTCTGCTTGGGAAATGAGAGCTGTAAGTCACTAATGGTTATAATGTAGATATCAACTAATCATAGAGTACCTGGACACAAAGAAAGCATCTACAGCAAAACTCTTATACTTGAGACTCAGAGAACAGCACAGCATGGGGAAGACTATAAGAGCCAAATAACCAAGAAATGTATTGTGAGATTGAGCATCTTAGAAATAACAAGGAAGATATATCCATGAAATCTTAACATCACTGTCTAAACAAGATCTGACCAATGGCAAGAACAATAGACATGCTAAAGTAGAATATAGAAATATCACATGGTTCCAGTCCTACACAAAACACCTATGGGCAACTAATGTCTGCTGAGAAAGTGAGAACTAGTATCTCTCAGAGAAGAGACTCCAAATTGGTTATCCAATACAATGCAATCAACCCTTATATCATATACATACAAGCAAAACCAAACAATCTCAGCAGGAAATATTTATATATTTATGCATAAGTAGGTTTTTGTGTAGCTACAGTCAAAGAAATTTTAAATGAGTTGTATAGTCATAATACCTTATATAAGAGTTGAGATACATATATATGTGTCAAAATATAGATTTCTATAACAATGTATCAAAATTTAACCTTATTTTTGTACCAATATACAAAATTCTATAACAGTGTATCAAAAGATAACCTTATTTTGAGAATAACAATAGTTTTAAGTTTCAGAGCAGATTCAATAATCTATCCTTATATCTTACCATTTCTATACTATATATATACACATATTCCCCCTTTTTTCTTTTCAAGTCTTCTCCCCCTATATAAGAGAGAAAGAAGGACAGAGAAAAAAGAGATGTCCCTGAGTCTAATCTCCTATAATTTTCTTTACAAGACCATTTAACATCTTGTAACCAATCCCCTAAATAATATCTAGAACCCATTAAATGACCAAAGAATCATCCGCCCCACCTTTTGGGAATGGGGTATTGCTCTCTTAAAATTACTTTCTGCTGAATTGAAATGCAGAGAACCTATTTGGGGGCCCAAATTAAATGGAAGAATGGTTATGCAAGTTAACAGTAACATTTGTTGTCCAGTTTCTATGAGCTCAGCAATTTGAATATCCTGAGTAGTTTGTAGTCCGAATCTGGACTTTGGGTGGGAAAGTTTGGGGTTTTATTGAAGTCCTGGTTGGAATAGTCTGTGAGGATGGACCATCTTAGCAAGCTTTTTGAAGCTGTTCTGGATGCAGATTTTGAAGAAGCAGCTATTGAGGCAGTCTGTGAGGCTGGATCATCTGGGGTACTTGTCTTGTCTTCTTTGCTGTCTGGTTCCTTTGTTCTGAAAATATATTATTTCTCACAAGTAACATATAGTTCTGTAATTACAAAAATGCCTTGGATGTGCAGGATGCACAAATCAATTAAGGAAGATTTTTTTGTTCTTTGTTTGAACATAAGAAAGATATTTGTAAGTCTCCATTGATGCCATATGAAAGGAAGGCATGTGATAATAAGTCATGTGGCTTCTATGTAACCAACAAGATTTTTATTGGCTACGTATATATACATATATGTGTGTGTGTTTGTATATATATATATGTTTTAGGCAGTCTCATGTTCCCACAGATTGGAATCAGCAAATATAAGTTGCTTGTTTGTTGTTTTGTTTGTAGCCAAGATCTGTAGAAGACTTTTCCCGTCAAATCTGATTTCTATCAGTTTGGATGGAAGATTTAGCTTTTTTTCCCTGTAATTATTATTACATATATATGGCTATATATAATCATTTTTAAGTTGAAAATTCAGAATAAGACTGTATGGAGTTTAAGTATTCTGCTCTACAGTCGACAAAAATCTATTAATTAATTGATATAGAACTTTTTTTCTGTACAACTAAGGCTGTTTGTAGATTAAGTTGGCCTCAAACTCAAAAGGAACCTATCTGTCTCTGCCTTTGTCTCCCACATTTTTGGGATCAAAGGTAGGCATTTATATTTTTTCTTTTCTTTTTCCTTTCTTTGTAGACTTAAATTCTATGTGAATATATCTATCCTTATTGAGACAGGGTTTCTCTTTGTAGCTTGAGATGTCTTGATTTGCTCTGTAGAGCTCTGTAGATTAGATTGGCTGCAAACTCACAAGGAACCTGTTTTTTCCTTGTCTCCAAAGATTTGGGATCATGGTATGAATTTAAATAATTGAATTACCTTTATTAAACAATAGTATTAATTAGACCATTTTGTATTAGTTGAGTTCCAATTCTCCCAGTGGAGCTCCATTTTTGAGATTTGTTTAGAATAACGTGATGTGATATTTTGTTATCTTTTCTTAACTGTTGGCAGTGGGAGGCATGCAACTTGCATGTTCCTCCCACAAGCTAATTTAGGGTCCTTACATTGACTAACAGAATATATCTCTTTCTCTCTCTCTCTCTTTTTATGCTTTTCAAGACAGGATTTCTCTGTGTATCCTTGTCTTGGACTCACTTTGTTCCAGGATGGATGGCCTTGAACTCACAGAGATCCGCCTGCCTCTGCCTCACGAGTGCTGGGATTAAAGGCATGCACCACCATGCCCAATGATTAAAATATCTCTTTTAGGGTCAAAATGCCTCTTGAAACTACATCTCCAGAGGGGCCCCACACCTAAGGATACTGGACTTTCATACTTTTCTCTTTATATAAATTTAAGATTATGTATATTATCCATTATATCAGTAAGGACATTATCATTTATTACTGAGCAAAAACTTACATGGTATCTTTAAGGAAAAAATTGTGTCATTTTGAATTCTGAACTTTAAATCCTTAGCAAGCAGCCTTATTTTATCAGCAGGGGTCTCACACTGACTTCATTGTTTAGACTAGGGTGGTCTAGAATTCAGAGATCTGCCTGTTTCTGTCTCCAGTGTGATGGGATTAAGGGTGTGTGCCATTACAGCCCTGCTCACATATTTCACTTAAATCTCAGATAATAGTAACTCTGTAACCCAGAGAGCAACTCTGAACTGCAGTGGCATTTACAAATCTGTCCAAAACTCTTAAAAATTTCTCATGTTTTATCAATGCCAAACCAGAAAAAAAAATATTCTTTCTACCTCTCATATAGAGAAAAATCAAAGACGTCTAAACAATAATCAAGCAAAGAAACAAGAGCCTACCAAAAGCCTTAGTCTAACAGTGCCATCCCATGCTGCAATTAAAGTTTTGTTCATTATTCTCTGGAATCTAGTTGTGTCTGCATTGTATTGGAGTGCCTATTCCAGATAGCCCTGACAACCACCTAGTAGCCAGGGATTCTGAGCTCCAGCTGTCATCAATTTTGTCTTATATCAGGAAAGACCTCCCTCCTTCCCCCATTGTCATTGTTGGTAATTTAGCATTCCCTCTATAAGCTCTTTCTTTTTCTAAGTCTATCCTGGTCAGACATAGAACCACAATTGTCAGGGCAAAAATCATTTGTGTGCTAAGAGAAACAAACTCAAATGAACTCCACACATATTGAGACATTGGGAATTCCTCCATTTTTAATCTAGGTGGTTGATTCTGTTCTCAGGCTCTGTCTAGAAGGCTGCCAGTGTTTGAGTACATAGGCAGAGCCAAGGCCTTAGTTCTCCTCCTTTGCTGCAAGGCAGCAGCTTCTGTTGAGGTACTCGCACCTTTGAAATGCATTTGGGTTCAGTTCCCCACTCTTTGGCTAGGAAACCACCTTTCACCCAGGTCTGCTCAGGCTGTAAGCATGAAATATAATTGCTGTAGTTGTGCCCCATTTGTAGAAGTAATCAATTAAATTATTTACCTGTACTTATATTGTATTTAATTGATTGGCGGTGTTAATTCTTAACCCGCCATTATAAATGAGCACACAGAGACCTGGCAGATTTTAACAAGCCTTGGCATGGATTGTGCAATCTTAGTCCATCTAAGCTAGCTCATAATTTTATTCCTGAAATATGTCCCCATATATACATATGTCCCCTGGGCTATTATTCCCCATGTTATGCCCATGTTCTAGGCCATGTGAGATGACATTCCTTTCTCTAACCTATTGGCATGTGTCCTCCTTCCTGCTCTTGCTTCTTCTACCCAGAAACTTCTCTGCTTCAGAAACCCCTGTACCTTAGTCCCACCTACCTCTATCTTTGCCCAATCTCAGACCTCAGCATTTATTAAATCAATCAGAGACAATAATTGGAATCAAAGTAACAGACAGCAAACAGGACCACTGAATTAACATTTAGAATGCATAACATCACCCCATCATTTTACCATGTTTTTTGCTATCACAATAAACCAGCACAGTCTCTCACCTACAAGTTGTCAACATTTCCTAATTTATTTAATTTTACAAAGGTTAATTCACAATCTTTCCAGTGGCTAAATTCCTGAACTAACATTGTGGCCTTCTTCCTCTCTATCTTATGTTGTGACTTTGAATGTGGACTATGGCCCATTTAGTTTTTAACTTTGAGTTACACATCTGCCACTAGACACATTCATGTTGTCCTTTTCCCCCTTTCTTCTAATATCCATGCCCTCTAGCTCTTTGCCATCAGTTTTCCTCTCTCCTGTCACTCAAGTAATGACTTCTTTCCTTCTATTACTTCTTAAATCTGTGCTGTTATGTCTCATGAGACCTTGACTGTTGACATTACACATGAATCACACTGTATCTCTTAATTCTGCTGTTTCTTTCATGGCACTATCACTACCTGAATTTGGTCTATTTTTTTGTCACTCATTGTCAAATATTGTTATATTATAAACTCCAAGAAAGTTATTAACCTAAGTCCTTCTGCCCCAATTGTTTAAAAAAATCTTCAGAGTTGTATATCACATGTAACAATATGATGGCTATTTATTAAATGAATGACTATACGAACAAATTAAATTAAATGGATCCAAAATATCTGTTCTAAAATACATGATATAATTACCTGTTTAAAATTCATACTGAGTCTCATTACTGTGATATATCAGGCACTGCATTTTTTAATCTTTTATCTAGTACCTTTTCCTCACCGAAAATAATAAACAATATCATCAATACAAGTCCAGTTCCATATGCACACATGCTGTTTCCTTTAAAAGAAATTGAAAAGAAAGTGAAAATTTATCTGGCTATTAGTGTGTGGAAGTACAAAACACAGGAATTTGCAGAATTCTCAGCAACAGCTGACATTTCTCATTTGTTTCTATTATTTTCACTGCTCCCTGTCTTGATATAATTTTATCCTAGACAATTTTCATATGTCACTTCAATTAATTACATAAATGTTTACTTCTATCAACAATAACTTTTAGTTATTTTAGGCACATTTAAATAAAATCATAGAAAACAACATTGTCTTAATTAAATTCAAGTTGGTGGTCAAAGGAAACAATGAGCTAGGAACCATTAATCAAAGCTAATTCAAACCTTCCTGTAGGTTTCAAAGAAATATCAAAGTTAGGAGTGTATTCTTAGGGGAAGCAAATCCTAAAGTTTCTCTTGATTAAAACCCACTTTAATTACCTTCACCTTGAAAAGAAGATGTTTTCTGAAGTTGACTGACTCTCTTTACATGAATTTTAGTAGAATAGTATTCACACTAAAGTTGGTTACCCTGTGTTGTGAACCGCCATACTCTAAGGCACTGGTTCTCAACTTGTGGGTTGCAACCCATTTAGGGGTCAAAAGGTCCTTTCACAGAGGCCTAAGACCATCAGAAAACATAGATATTTACATTATGATTCATAAAAGTAGAAAAATTACAGATATGAAGTAGCAATGAAAATAATTTTATGGTTGAGTGGTTCACTTCAACACGAGAAATTATATTAAAGTGTCCCAGCATTAGGAAGATTGAGAAACACTGTTTTAAGGCCTCTATGTACATTAATTGTGAGTCTTTGCAGTTTTATCTGTGTTAGTTTCTATAACCATGATAAAGAAATGCAATAAGTTACTCTGAATGAATAATAGATTATTTTAACTCCTGGTCACAAGTGTCATCCCAGTCACTTTCCTCTACTATTTCTGAGTCTGTAGGACATCACAGTGAAGAACATCTGGTGTCTCACAGCTGCTCACACTTTGGCATCAATAAAGCACAGAGAAAGAGAGTAAGGAGTGAGTGATGAATATACCCTTAAAGACATGACCCTGCTAATCCATATTCTCCAACAAGACCCTACTTATAAAATTCCACCTTTTCCCAACAACACCACCAATAATGACCAGGTTTGTAATATGTGAGACTGGGGAAGACAATTCAGATCCAAAACTATAGCAAATTCATTACTTTTCAAGATAAACGTAAAGTTTGATTTAGTAAACTTTTCTTGTTCTTTATTGATTCTTGTTGAGATAAAAGCAAAATAGTAGAAAGAACTCATTGTTTCTGGGATTTGAAGACATAACCTCACTTGTTTATAAATACATAATAAAAGCCTTCATATTCTCATTACCCTAATTTATAACCAGATACGTGGTACAGACATAAGGGTACCCACTAGTTCTTCAGCCATGTGAACCTCTGTGTTAAGTAGGACATGGGCAGGGC
>CAJQZJ010000592.1:1392956-1429285 GCA_907164525.1 Lophiomys imhausi
TAGGGAAAAGTGTCTAATTGACAGGGAAAAAAAGAAAAAGTCTATGTCCATGTTCCCTTTGGTGCATTGGTTGTAGTATAGATATCATGTACTATATAGCTAAAATCTGACTGTAAGTGAATAGATGCATCCTTCTGAGTCTGGTTTAGCTCACTCAGAATGAGCTTCTGTAGTTCCATCCATTTGGCTGTAAATTGCATGATTTCATTGTTTCTGATAGCTGAGTAGTATTCCATTGTGTAGATGTACCACAGTTTTTTAATCCATTCTTTTAATCCAATTGAGGGACATCTGGGTTGTTTCCACTTTCTAGCTATTACAAATAAGGCTACTATGGATATAGATGAGGAAACTTCCTTGTGATTCGGTGAGGAGTCATTTGGATGTATACCCAGAAGTGTTATGGCTGAGTTCCGAGGCAGAGCTATTCCAAGTTTTCTAAGATATCGCCATACTGACCTCCATACTGGTTGCACAAGCCTGCACTCCCACCAGCAATGGAGGAGGGTTCCCCTTTCTCCACACCCTCGCCAGCATGTGCTGTCATTTGAGCTTTTGATCTTAGCCATTCTGAGAGGTGTGAGATGGAATCTTAGAGTCGTCGTCTTGAGTTGTATTTCTCTGATGGTTAAGGATGCTGAGCATTTCTTCAAGTGTCTCTCAGCCTTTAGGAATTCCTCCTTTGTGAATTCTCTGTTAAGCTCTCTTCCCCATTTTTTGATTGGATTATTTGGTTTTTTGGTATTTAATTTCTTGAGTTCTTTGTTAATTTTGGATATTAGCCCTCTGTCAGATGTGGGGTTGGTGAAGATTTTTTCCCAATCTGCAGGCTGCCTTTTTGTTTGAATGACAGTGTCTTTTGCCTTACAGAAGCTTTTCAGTTTCATGAGGTCCCATTTATTGATTGTTGGTCTTAGGTCCTGAGCTGTTGGTGTTCTGTTCAGGAAGTTGTCACCTGTGCTAATGAGTTAAGTGTTTTTCCCACTTTCTTTTCTAGTAGATTTAATGTGTCCAGCCCTATGTTAAGGTCTTTGGCCCGGTTAAGTTGATTTCATTGTTCAATGCATACTTCTTACCATGAAGGATTTAACATGTTTTTTATTATGCTCTATTATGAAACCATAGCGTAAAAAAACTGAATTAAAGTTTTAAATGGGTCTGTATATTTCAAGTGTTGAAAACCTAGAGTCCTGTTCATTTTATCTTATGTAAACAATGAATTGTGATGCTCATTTATGTTATCCCAGCACTATGGAAGCAAGACAGGAATTTGAGGCTTAGGCTCTGTAGGAAGATCTAAGTTACAAGTTACAAGATAGCCTAGGATACATATAAAGACCCTGTTAAGAAAACAAACAAGCAATACAAATACTATAAACTTGAGTGTATTCCTGAAATAGTGCATCACTTTTACTGTCTATCTGTGCTTGCTAAGGAAAATAATATTTATTTGACTTTAGTCCTTGATTCTTTTCCAAAAAGCTCCCAAAGCTCTGGAATTTTCAGAGTGACAAACTTGATAGGATAGTTATCTGTCACTTAGAAGTCACTATGAGCTGCCTATAAATTCATGCCTCTGAGAGATTGTAGATAGCATCTTCCTGGGGACAGTTACTTCTGAAGTACAAAGACATGAGTACAATGCTGGAACTTTCAATCTTACTCTTCCACCTTTGGAAAGGAAAGGAACTGCGAATTGAATCATTCCTACATAGGAATGCTTTCATTTAAAAACAGAAGCTGAGATTTGGAGACCTGGATAGTTGGTGAACAAAGCAAAGAATAGGTAAGCAGTGTACCAAAAGAGGCCATGGTAGTGCCTACAGAATCTTGTCCTACATGTGCATTTCTTCTCGCTGTTTCTTGGTTAGATTAGTTATAAGTAATCAAACATATTAAAGCATTATCTTGATTTCTAAAAATAAGAGCCATTCCAACAATAATGCTGGAAGAGGTCTTTGATTTTTAGCCAGTAAATTAGAATAATGTTCAAGCTTTGTTATTAAAATCTGAATGGTTGAGTTATAAGACCCAATTATATTGGAGAGTCCTAAATAAATCCCATTATTTGCTGGCAAATTAAATTGTAGAATCTTTGAGTGGTATCAGAGAATTTGAGTACTGTTTGATATGAGATGTCATAAATATATATTAGTGAAATATATCACAATAAATCCAGATAAATTTTATACTTTTATCAAGAATTGCATATGCAGAACTGGGGAGGAGGCTTCTTGAGTGAAAGCTAGCTGTACAACCATGAATCCCTGAGTTCAGAGCCCAACACCCAGTGTTTAGCTGTAAGCTTTTCTCTAACCTCGTGTTGGTGGATGGAGTCCTATGCCTATTGCCTGCTAGCTTGTCAGTCCACCCAAAATCATGAGTTTCAGACTCAGAGAGAAACCTTGTATAAAAACAAGGTGAAAAAGTGATTGAGGAAGACATTCTAACATAGATTTCTCTCTCTCTTGCATGCACATACACACGCACTCACACAATCACATGTGAGATATAGTTTATGCAATTGAATATATTAAAATAAAAATATACATATTTAAAATACATGTGTGATTTTATATATATATATGTAAATATATATAATATATTTGGAGTTGTCTCAGGACTGCTATGTAGAAAAAATAGCTAATTAAATTATTTGCTAGTATTTATATTATCATTAATTGGTCGGCGGTATTAATCCCTAACCCTCCAGTATAAATGAATACACACAGACACCAGATAAATTCCAACAAGCCTTGGCCTGAGTTGTGCAATCCTAGCCCATCTAAGCTAGCTCATAATTCTATTACCCAAATATGACCCCATATATACATACATCCCTTTGGACTACTATTCTCCACACTATGGCAATGTTCCAGGCCATGTGGAATGACCTTCTTTAATCTACCCCATGGCGTGTCCTCCTTGTTTGCTCCTGGCTTCTCCTGCGAGCTCTTCCTTCCAGGATGTTCTCTGTCTCCCAAGCCCGAGCACCTTAATCCCACCTATCTCTGTCTTTGCCCAATATCCAGGTCTCAGCATTTATTTAACCAATCAGAGACAATTAAGTAACAGATAGCAAACAGGACCAATTAACATTTAGAATGCTTAACACCACCCCATCACTGCTATTATCTCTCCCCCAAGCTATTCACTGTTACTAGAGAAATGCCTTATGTGTCCAACTTTGCACTTTAAAATTATCCAGGCTATTCAACTATGATTTAGTGTTGTCACTGCAAATACAGGTGCAGTAATTCCAAAATCGCTAGAATCATTGTTTATTTGTCCTAATAGCTTGTCAGTAAATTATTTCCCACCTTGTTCAATTTATGCAAAATTTAGGTCTGAGACTCAGGCTAAGCTTCTTTAAATCTTTTAAGAATATTTGATGTAAATGACAAAAAGGTATAAACCGATTTTAGTGATGTTAACATTTTTACCTTAATTTTTACTGAATATGCCAGAATTTGCATATATATTTATGGAATACATAGTATTGCTATAATGTATAAGGAATGTAGAATAATTCATTCAAGCCAATTAATACAACTATTACTTTAGCAATTATCAAGGATTATCTTTTCCTATCTAAACTCAAACATTATACCCTGTGGCAACGTCTCTCCGTGCTCCTACTTCCCAGCCTCTAGTGACAACTGTCTGGTCCCTGCTTATTAAATTCAACAGTTTCACATATAAGAGAAAACATGCAATGTTTGCCTACCTGACTTTGCTGGTCTATTTTACAGTTTCCTCTTTTAGTTTCATTCCTGTTGTAACAAATGATATGATACTCCTTATTTTTCAGGCTGATTGCTATTCTATTGTGCATATGTGTATTTTAATTGTGTGGATATTGGGCTGGCAATATGGCTCAGTGGATAATGGTGTTTGTCACTAAGCCTAGTGATCTGTGTCAGATTCTCAGAAGCCACATGTTGAAAGTAGATAAATGATGCCTATAAGTTGTCATCTGATCACCAAATGTGTGTAGTGGCATGCACATGTCCACACAAACATACAACATGAATAAAAGGAAACTATTTTTAAAAACAACATTACTCTTGTTTAGCTTAATTCTGATGTATTGCAATTCAAGACAGGAAGTCCTCAATTTATTTAGTACATTTTGAGACAGGCTCTTGCTATGGATTCTGGATTAGCATATTACTTACCAGTTACATGAGGCTGACCTAAAGCTTGTGACAATTCTCCTGTCTTTACTTCCTGAGAACTGGCATTTCAAGAATGTGTCAACACATCCAGCCTCAATGCATAATTTTACAACATTATCCTATCAATGGTATTGATAACACTAATTTGACTATAAATAATCACAGGTTTTGTTTGTGTCTCAGATAGAGTTCCCATGCAGCTCAAGCTTGCTTCCAACTCACTAATCAAACAAGAACAGCTCTATAGTCCTCCAGATCTTACAGTCTCTATATCTCTATAGCAAGCTCTGGAAGTGCAGAGGTACACCGTGCCTAGCAATAGTTTTAGTTTTATGAAACAAGCTGCTTGCATATCATAAATCCTGTGAAGGAGAGCTGCTAAGACCCCCCTATTTGAAGGAACTTTCAGGAGTTTACACTTACAGCAATTGTTTCAAGTTCACTTAAATGATAAACTTTTTTTTTTTTTTTTTTTTGGCTTTTAAGATGTTCATTTATTTATTTATTTATTTATTTATTTTTCCCTTTATTTTTTATTTCTTCAAGTTACATCTCAATCGCAGTCCCCTCCCTATTCCCCCTCCAGTCCCACCCTCCCACACTCAACCCCCATCCTCTTCCCTTTTTTTTTTCTTTTAAGTTTAAGGTATATCTTATTTCCCCCTACAGTTTCCCCTTTCAGTCCAACAAATGGCTCTTTCTCTTATAATAATAAATACGATACAAAACAACAGAGGTAATTAGGCCACAGTTATGAGGGTTATATGGCTTAACATACATTCCCAATGTCCACTCCATATGTATTTGGTACCTGACTTTGACATTCTACTATCTAACCATCTCCATGAGTTTAAAGGTCTATATCTGACTCAACATTGTTAAATACGGGTTTGGGAGAAATCTATTCACCAGATAAAATGCTTGACTCTCTCTTATAGAAACAAAGTTGAATTTTAACCAAATCGTAGTGGTAGATTCAATGATCTATCATATAGAGATGCCAATAAAAGAAAATAAGGGAAAGCATGTTGATATTTCTGAATTTCAAGAGTTTTCTTAAGTAGAATCCAAAGCCAGAATTTTTGACAAATGGTGAAATTAATATTATTTAACTTTGTTTCACTGAGATGAAACAATGCTGACAAATGAGTCAGTGTCATTCAGGAGAGAGATGTGCAATAGCTGTAATTAACAAAATTAAATATGGATATTATGAGCATGTCTTACAATGCCATACAAAATTAGAATAGTCAGTATGAATATGTAGAAAGATTATATAACTGCACAATTGTAAAAGGAAAGCTAATACATTTTGGTATAACAACAAAATAATCTCAAATCTTTAAAATCAACTGTGAAGACAGTAAACAATGTGTTCACATCTTCAAATATAAGTATGGGGAAAAGATAGATGCTGCCCTCTTACCAAGAACAAATGAAACATACCACGAAGCCACACTGCTACAGAGTTTAAAGAAATGCAAATTAAATATGCTATTTAGGAAACATGTATTCTTTTTGTCTGAATAAATTTTTAAAAGTTAAATAGATATTCCTTCTAAATGTCACTAAACAATGTGTGTGTGTGTGTGTGTGTGTGTGTGTGTGTGTGTGTTTGCGTAGGGATCTGTGTACAAGAAACTTTTCTGTAATTAAAAAAAAGAAAAGAAAAATTCAAAATAATAAAGATTTAATTAGAAAAATGTTTAAAGAAGAGCTTATAGTATATTCAAGCTCCTGTCCTTAAATATATTAAAATATCATACTGTTCTTAAAAATTATTATATAAACATTTATGGTGAACAGAAGGATATTTAATATTTGTTGCTTTTAATTGAAAAAGAGAATTATTAAACAGTATGTATGTCCTGAATTTGTGTGCATGGTATAGAATCAAGGATCATGTGCATCACTGTATTTTCTGTAGTTTAAACTTGTGGAATAGATGAAGATACTTATCATTGAGTCTGGAGTATAAATGGAGAAGGTGCAGAAGTTTCTAGGACAAGCAATTTATGCTAACGTACATTCTTTAATAAGTAATGCTGAAAACAATGCATGTCAGCTATGTATAGCTTACAAGAAAAGAGTTAAATGCATTGCCGTTGGGCATGCACTTTATGCATATTTCTGTTATCATTTAATTTTTATTAAATTTAATATTTTATTGTGTGTACATATATGTGAAAGAGGAACTTGTAAAAATCAGTTCTCTACGTCTACTATGTGAGTTGGGGGATGCTACTCAGGCTTGGCTACTAGCATCTCTACTCTCTGAACTATAACACCAAGCCTCTGTTATTAACTTAATTGCAGAATCACATGCTTTACTGGGAAATTCTCCCAAATTGGTTTTTAATTTTGTATACGAAAATTAACATTTACCACAACTTTTTTTTTTCTTTTCCTTTCATGAATATATATAGAATTCTTGCTCTCCAATTTTATTAAAACCCAAGCAACAAAAACCTCTCCATTAATGTGAGTGACTGTGGAAGAGACAGGTGAGTGAATTTCATACATTGCACATTATATTTTTGGCACTGTGAAATTCACAACCTACGCAAATTTGTAATTTGCTTAATGCTTCTGCCCAACAAATATCTGTCATCCAACATGGGAAAAAGTACTGTTCTCTCAGGTTGTCACAATTCTTTGTCATGAGCATGTTACTGTAAGCATACTACCTATTTGGAGCAGAATGACTGACATTTCCTTACTAATAGGCCAGATACATTTGTGAATGGAATAGCAAGAGGACCCATGAAACAATGTCCATTTGTAGTTGATATCCGGGTTAGAAAAATGAACTGAAGCTAAGAAAGCAGGTCCATGATAAATAAATACTTTTCTGCTGGTATTTAGCGCCACCCAGTGTTAAGGAATTCTCAGTGACACTCTTGGCACGGGAGACCTTTGTGGGCTGCTCTTAAGAGCCTCTGTGAACTCCACTGTGCTCTTCACTGTTTTCATAGGGATGTTGCCCATGATAGCTTGTTGAAAATAATTAAATTGAGGCCAAACAGTGATAAGAACTTACAGGAATGCTTGTGCCATTCTCCAAACAATGCTAATTATTCTCTTTCTAATTTGTTGAGGAAAAAAATCAGAAAAATTAATTCATTGTGTATTTTAAGATGCTTTAGAACATTACAAAGTGATCTTTTCTGAGGTCCCTTTAGTCTCAGACATAACTTATGCTGCTGCATGTCAGAGCAATACCTTGTTGAAGTTCAAGTCAAGATGAAAATAGCTCATGCACAGAAACCAGCATTAACAAATTAATTTTTCTAAAATGACTCCTACTGTTGGGTTTACTTCTGAGAGATGTTATTTAGCTCATATCCAAAAATAAAAGAATAAATATATTGTGGAAGATCTAGAATTTAAAAAGAAGTTAAATAGATATTGCTTCATTATTTCTCACTTTAGTAAAACAATAAAAGTGATGAGAAAAAAAAACTACATTCCTTCTTTCTTTGTAACTATTCAGAACATTAGCAGAATTGATAAGACTTGATCTTAACTGTTACAGGTAATAGAGGAACCTTATTTTGAAGTGATATTTTGCACTAATTTGTACTTTAAAGTTCTTAAAAATGTCTGAAATACAGTAGAAGTGTAGATTGTAACAAAGAGAAATAGATTTCAGATTCTCAGGATAGACAGGGGAAAAGAACAGTTTTGCTCACATCCAAACCAAAGCTAATAAGAGAAGAATGGTAACTTGTAGCTGCAATTTAATTATCAATTGTATTTATTAATAGGGATAAACTGTAGGATTAAGCCTCAGAAGGGGCGGTAACCAGATCTCAGCATTGAAATCAGCCTATCAGACCTTCCCCAACAGTAACTGTCTGTGATTAATGTTGAAAGAACTTGACTACAGCATAACAGGTACAGGAAACAGGTCAGACTCCAAAAACACAGTTCCATCAGTTCAGCTCTTTTTAATATTTCTTTGGGAATAGGAAGTAGAAACTGTTATAAGAACAATTTATCACTACTATGTCTTATAGCTTTAATATAGTAAATTTTACTCCTCAAATGTTGGACAGAGACTCACAGTGAATTGTTGCTTTTCCACGTATATCTCTGGACCTGTTAAAGGTTCACGATCAGGGAAAAATGTTCAGAAATGTGTATGCAACTAATATTTAGTGCAAAACAAATAGGTGGGGGGAGGTTACCTGTACTGAGGTTGTGAAGGGAAGTCTGTGTGCTGAGCTTGCACTACTTCACTTTGTTTCTAAACATGATGAAACTAAATGAAGTGTGAAAGGAGTTTTTATAAGTTTATAGTAGAGCCATAAGAGGGATTACTAAGTCGGAAGGATTCTTAGTAATCAGCCATGTGGTCACAGCTCCACTCATATGGGGGACAGGATTTAAACAGTAAGAATGATATCTGAAGGGAAAGTTATCATCAGTGATTTTTATCATCATCAATGATTTTCAGGACGTGTTGAAAGGCAGCAGTCAAAGAAGTAGGCAAAGCGTGCACAAATGTAACAAAGGGCCATATATGATGTGTTGTAGGTGTTACCTCATATTTCTTTTACCTAATATAAATTTATTTAAAATAAATAAATTGTAAACAAAGATAATAAAATATCAACAAAATAAATCATCTATATAAGTGGTATACTTTTAATATTATTTATTTTTAAATATTATAACATCATATAACATCATATTCTGATCTTTTTTTTCTCCCTCCAAACCCTTTCCAATACATATAAAACGATACCAACAACAAAAATTCTATATTGAAGTAACATGGTTTTTAATATATCCAAAACAATTCTGAAAATTCAGTTGTCTAGTTATTTAGTCTAAATGTTCTTTATGAGCCAGACTTTTTTTTATATAACATTAACTACTAATTTTAAACCATTATTCTTCCTTTTATTCTGCAATTAAAAAATTAACTGAGTTATTGTTATAAATTAAAATTACATAATGAGGCTGGGCATCGTGGCACATGCCTTTAATCCCAGCACTTAAAAGGCTGAGGCAGTCGAGTCTCTGTGAGTTTGAGGCTAGCCTGGTCTACAATTGAGTCCAGGACAGCCAGGAAAAACCAGAGAAACCCTGTCTCAAGAAAAAAAAATCCATAAGGAAAATAGTCTATTATAACACAAAAAGAAATACATTATACTAAGTAGATTAAAACACAGCTCATTTTGTTTCCAAATGAGTCCTAATGCAGACTACTAGTTCATTAATAATCTTTACCACATGGCCATAGGCATGAGTTTCTCTGGTTTTCTGTCTGTGTGCATTATTCATCTTTCTCTGCTCTAAATTCTACTTCCCACTGTCCATCTCGTCTGCCTTTCCGTTTTCTGACTGCTTTTAGATTGAAAGTTCTGTCACAGCAGTGGCCCTCTCCAGTTAACATATTCACACAAGAACAGTTAGCAATCTAGAAACAGAATAAATTAAAAATCATTTTATTTCCATATATTCCTGCATCAATCTTCAGGCTTTGGGTCCTGTTTCTCTGACAGACATTTGTTGTAGAGCAGGGATTATGAAGGACTTACCTACCCCGTCTTGGCAGAGTTAGGCTGTTGACTTCCCTGCTACCAAGTTTTGTCCCTTTTGGACAGCAGTCTGTCTGCAGTTGGTGCAAGGGGTTTTTACATGCCAAGAGATAGGCTTGCCACTAATTCAACCATCTTACAGTGGAGGTTCTTCGATGCTTATCTTCTATTTGGAGTAGAATAGGGGGTGCTGTCAGGCGCTGATATGTCTCGATATCAAAAAAAAAAAAAGAAAATCTTGATTTAAGATAACATCTTTGAATGCCATATTCTGATCTCTTGGGGTTTTTGAAGATGCCCTATCCATCTCTTGTATTTAGATAAGCAAATGTTGCTTGTTTCTTAGCAACTTGATTACTGGGTAGGTTAGAGAATATCTGTGATAGACTGTCATAGTAGCTAACAAAGTGACATGTTTGCATGACTAGGAGTTTGTTTTACTTAACTATCCTACACTGTTTTAGACGGTTGGTATCAAGAGGTCAGAGCTTCACATTTTATTTTTAAGTATCTCTAGGTATGATACCATTAGGAAGCGTTACCTTTAATTTTGTATCAATATACAAAGATCTATTCAATTATTCTGGGGGGAAGAGGGTGGAAGGGCAGGATAGGAAGGGGGAATAGGGAGGGGTTTGTGACTGAGATGTAACTTGAAGGAAAAAAAATAAAGTATTTAATAAAAAAAATCATTTTATTCAAATATTTCAGTCAGAGTTTCAGAGAATTTATTCAGGCTTATTTTGATACAGGTTGTATTGACTACAGCTATTGTGAACTAAAAATCCACCTAGAAGATAACTTTATTTTCTTTAAAGGCCTAACTTACTTAATGACTCGCCTCTCTCTTTCTTTCTGTTACTCTTTCTCGCTCTTCTTCCCTTACTCTTTAGTAATGACAACCTCCCATAGCTTCTCAATGAGTGGAACTTTTAACAGAACGCTGGTGTCAGGGAAATGGTGATTCAGAGAGCAAAGCAGCTTTCCTATGGCATGCAGCAGATGCTTCCAGACTGACTGCTATCAATCTCTTTAACTGGAGCAGCGTCAGTTCTATTCAGTTCTATAGATTAGTGCAATCTCAAGACCATGCAGATAAGAGAGAGAGAGAAGATTCTAACTACCAAGGAAGGAGCAACAGTGTTATATTATTGGTCAGTCTGTTGTATGAGGAAGGAAGCTGTGACCCTTCTTGGAAAATATCTTTTGTCAGTTAACATACTACAACTATAATTTATGTGAGATGAAATATTTAAATACTTTATTATAAGTATTATTTTTCTAAGCAAATTTTGTGCAATTTGTCAAGTGTTCAATGTAGCTTTGTCAAAAACATAACTCTGAAAGGGGTGTTATTATGAATCCACATTTTAGAATATAGATTAAACAACTTGTAATAGCTTCAAGTACTGAAAAATCGCCTTATGTCTCTCTAGATTCCTTGGCTGGCCTACAAATTAAATTTACATATACTGTAATAACATAGTACATATTTAATTTTATCTGTAGGAACAAAAGTCACACAGTGTGAAACTCAAAAGAAACTGAGCTTACATATAATGCTGGGAGCTACATAAATGAGTTGGTGGCTTCTGCAGAATGGTGGCAACACAAGTTATGAAAATGAGGGGTGTTTTTGTTACGAATAAAGGTGATCCTATTATACACACTCTACAAAGTTTTAAGTAATAGAAGTTGCATTGGTCACACTGGGAAGACTAAGTGATGGTCTGTGTTAGGCTGGAATCACCTCCATTTTCAGTTTTATTCAGTTGATAAGACTCCAACCACTGTAACTAAGGTTGATATGACTTCCTTTACAAGCTCTGTCTTTAGGAAGATGGATGAATACTGGAGAAGGAGAATCCTCTGCTTATGTTCACTGACCCTAATGCATTCATACTGAAACAATCAGCCACAGTAACAACAAACTATTGAATATAGACCAGAATAATCTAAACATAATAAGTAAATCAATATAAAGTAAAGAAATGTGATCAAATTTTCTCTTAAAACCAAACATATTCAAATTGTCAAACTATTCTTTCTAGGATTTTTTTGTTTGTTTCTTTTTTGTTTGTTTTTTGCAAGGGATTGGTTTGATTTAGTTTTTTTTTTGGTTTTGGGGTTTTTTTTGTTTTTGTTTTTGTTTTTTTTGTTTTTCTTTTTTTTTTACATTAACTGAAGGCCTTCCTCAATTTGCAATGAGTTTTCTTCCTGATAATCCCATCCAGAGTTGTAAATAAAAGCAACATTTAGTACACTTATCTTACTGTAAATCAGAGAACAGAGGCTACCATATGATAAAGTACCAGTTATTTCCCCTCATGATTATGGTATTGAGCTGTGGCCTGATGCTGTGGTCTAAGCCTTGCAGAGAATTCTCATGAGATATTTCATCAGCCAAGAGAAAGATCAGGATTCAAAATTTGAAGTGTAGTGTCTAATCATTAAACAGATTGCATAAGTGGATGTCAATAATTTAGGTTGAACTAGTAATTCTGTTGATGGTACTTTGTATTTTTATTTGAAAGCAATTCATCAGATTTACTTGAATTGCCATAAAATTAAATTTTTTCATAATAGGAATTTTTTTGTCAATTAAATGTTTTTTATTTCTTATGATATAATCACCATATTGGAAATAAAAGGATATATATTTTATTCAGCTAGAATACAGGACTTATTTTCTATTTTCAGAGTTAAGCTTTCTGCATATTGTATCCCTTCTTTCAGAATTTGACTGTCACATTACGATTTGCTTTCACTCTCTCTCTGGTCTCAGTTGTGATATACCACTTCATTCTGTGTGAAACAACAGGAACTGATTAATATTGTAAGTATTCTCTCTACCCATTCAGTGAAATTCCTTGTTTTGAGAGTTTATTTTTTCTTACTTTCTCAAAACAGTTTTGCAATGGTAGTTCTATTACGACTTAGGCAGGTTAGTAAAATACATTTTACACATTAATAGAAATATTCATGACTGTGAAATATAATAGCAGAATAGCCAAACAAGCATTTAAAAATATCAGTCCTTCATGATTGCACTCACAGTGTTCTTTAGCATACAGTGAAAACAAGATTAATTCAATTTATTTTTTTACCAGCACTGTGTTCCAGGTAACTCACCAACGCATTATGATGATTTAATTGTCTGGGTGGTGCAGCAATATCTCCTCTGTGGTCAGGCTGACATTGGCTCCACAACAGTTTGCTTCTGTTCTACACTAATGCACCGTTGTTTTTATTTTGTTTGTTCTTTTTTTATTTTTTGGATATTCAGTATGATATTCAGTAAGCACAGATATAAGAAGAAGCTAACAAACAAGAAATGCTGTTATTTATTATTCACAACTTTCCTGGAATCCCTTCCGTCTTGGGTTTAACATACTTCTGTATGAAATATTTATCTTTGATCAGATCATTCCATGTACACCCAAATCAAACAATGCATATAAGTTAGGGAAAGTATGGGATTAGAAGCTTGTAGTTTTATCAGTTTATATCTTTTGATTAATCTGTTTTCAGGTTTAGGCTTTGTGAATTACATTTGTCATATTTTGAAAAGATTAATATTTTCTTTCATGAAAATCTTTAAAGAAAACTGATGTCCCCAAAAGACTTCATCACTGATTTGGCACTATTATGAGGTGGTGAAAAACCTGTAAGAGTTAAACTTGCTCAGCTGGCTCAGCCACACCCCTGCTAGCTCAGGAGGCAGCACTATTAATAGTTTACACATGTGGTCTTAACTGAAGCGGTCTCACACCTGGGATTAAACAAAAACATTCTCATAACTGGTTTTTCAAGGAAAACTCTTATCACAAGTCTTTGATTTCCGGGAAGGCACTGGTTCATCTTGTAGGAATTCAGCCTGGTTGTCAGGCTCAACTCAGATAATTCCTTTGTTTAATTCAAAGTTGAGTGATTTAAAATCATACTTATATTGGCAGAATTTTTTCACCTTTGCTCTATTTTGTTTTCAACAATTCTGTTTGTGTTCTCACTTAAGGGGAAAGAACTTCAGTGTAAGGTATGAGTTACTGTGATTAGAATACTCACCTGAGAGAGACTAATATTTAATGAAATAGAATTCTGAAAACAAATGTTCTTAAGGTCTGTATTTTTGTATTGAAAACCTATGGGTTTGTTTTCAATAATAATAATAATAAATCTTATAAGCATAAGGTAAAAACAGCAAGGTCAGTTCGACACTTATCTTTGCATATTTGCATATACATATTGCATAAAATTATACATTTTAACAAATGTATTTTCTCTTTCAGAAGTTTTTCTTCCTTCAAGTCTTCTTCCTCTAGGTCCTTCTGAGCTTCTTCCTTTAGGGTTTTCAGGTGAATAAGAAAGTCATCTGGGTGAGCAACTCAGCTTTTTCCTTCTGTGATATGAGCTGAGTAGGAAGGCTCTTTGCCTCTGTGACATTGGTGGAGTTGGAAGATCAGCTGAATGCTTTCCCTGCCTCTCTGAACAACTGGGTTTTCATCCCAGTATCTGTCTCCTGTGTCTTCATTGATGAAATCAAACAGCAGGGATTTATTTAGTGTTTAAAAAAAACAACAGAGTTTTAAAACATGTTCATAGGAGCTTTATTTGTAATAGCTAAAAACTTGAAACAACCTAGTGTCCCTCAACTGAAGAATGGATAAAAAAAAAAAAATACTGTTACATTTCCACAATGGAATACTACTTAGCCATCAGAAACAAAGAAATCATGCAGTTTGCTCCCAAATGGATGGAACTAGAAAAGCTCATCCTGAGTGAGCTAACCCAGACCCAGAAACATGCACATGGCATGTATTCACCTATAACTGGATTTCAGCTCTGTAGGATAACTATTCTACAACCAGGAGATCCAAAAGAGCAAGTACATGGACTTTGTTACCTGTTAATGGGACACTTTGTCCTAGTGGAGCTGCCATGTAGGCCCCCAGTGCAAGAGGAAGTTCTTAGCCCTCACATTACTCATTATCTGAGTGAGGCTGAGATGTGGGGGCACCCCACACTGGAGGAGTAGGATAGGTGGAAGAGGGGGTAGAGAGTGGGAGAGTGGGAATGAACGGGGTGAAGGGAGGGGCTGGGATGGAGATGTAACTTGAAGTAATAAATAAATGTAATAAAAACATTCTTTTAGGTAACTTGTTCTGCTATTTTATTAGCAGTATATATGGATAAAGGATGTAATGACTCTCACTGAGATATTTTTTAAATGCAGGCCCTTAGTAGGTTTTGCTTTAGATTTTTTAATTTAATTTATTTTATTTTTTCAATATTTTTTAATGTTTATTTATTACTTCAAGTTACATCTCCATCACAGCCCTCTCCCTCCACCCGTCCCAGCCCCACCCTCCTACCCTCTCACCCTTCCCCCCAAATGCATAATTCTTTTTTTTTCAGTCCAACAAATGGTTCTTTCTCTTATAACAATAAATACAGTACAAAACAACTGAAATAAATAGGCCTCAATTCTGAGAGTTATATGGCTTAGCATACATTCTCAATGTCCAGTCCATATGTATTTGGCCCCTGACTTTAACATTCTACTATCTAACCATCTCCATTAGTTTAAAGTTCTCTGTCTAACTCAGCTTTCATACTAACTTGCATCACAATTTTAAAAACATCTTCTTAGATCCAGAACGCCCTTTTGATTCCTAAACAACTAAAAATTTAACTATGAGACTCTAGCTATCTATTCTTCAACCACCTCAGAGACCTGAGAGGGATCAATATATCTGATTTTATAGGAAGTGCAGGGCCCGCAGCTTCCAAAACTAAGAAATGACATACCCGTGGCTGCCTCGACAGTTCCCATTTTCTCTCCATACATTACAGCATCAGTCTTCAGCTGTTTGGCCCCATTTCTCTGACAGACATTGATTGTAGAGCAGAATTTTAATTTTTTTTCTTTTAATTTTTTTGATATTATGATATAGTTACATCATTTCCTCCCTTGCCTTTGCCCATCCAAACCTTCCTACTTACTTACCATGCATCTTATTCAAATTCTTGGCCTCATTTTCTTTTATTGTTGTTAAATTCCTACATACATAAATAAAATATGCTCAATCTGTATAATGTTACTTGTTATTATATTTTTTTCATGACTGACCATTTTATTAATCTTTTATCTAGAAAGCTGCCTAACATTCTAGGCTATTGTTTCCTGACACTCTTTTCCTCTCAATTCTACAAGACATGTTTATCACTTAGTCAAAACTAAATAACTAAGAGAAAAGGATAACTGATTTCATATTGTGTCTGAATGTGTTTGATCTATATGTCTGTATACGTTTGCAAGTTTGTTGTATGTGTGTATCTATGTATATGTATCTATGTGTATGTATCTTCACCTTTTTTCACTTGTGTGAACTAATTCCACTTCTGTTCACATGCCCATAGGCTTTCACACACACTCACATTCTAAATGGCAGAACTTGTTTCATTTTTTACTATACATTGCCAATGCATTGAAATGCAAATCTAAACATTTTTTAAACATTTCTTTGCTATGTTTTACCCATTTGACTTTTACACGACTTTATCTGACTAATTTATGTTACAAATCTTTCTCTATCTTGGTACATAAGGAAATTCTCTATTACTATCATTATGGTCATTATTTTTACATAGCATTCTAAACAAGGAGAAATGACGGAGTAACTTGATTAATTTGTTCTCCCTCAGTCAATTTTTTATTTTCAGACTCAAATGTTTTCTAATATAATGTTTTGACCTAAATCAATATTTTCAAACAAAACTTTGTTTTTCCTTTTGGAAATGCATATTTGCTGATTCCGAGTTTCTTCAGTCCTTTTAACCTTAAAGTTTATATTTTGTAGCATTTTCACATTTCCAATTGAATGCTCATCTATGCGAGCACACATATATCATTCCAACTTTTGTGAAAATTTTTCTTTGATCGTGCTCTCTTCTTTATATTTTCAATTTCCTCTTATTCTTACAGTTTTACTGGCTTCAATTCCTGTAGTAGTCAGCCAATTAAAATATGTCAATATGTCAGATTTGGTTACCTTCAGCAGGCAGAATCAGCAGAATATTTTGTGGTGGTTGTTGCTATTCATGACATTACTAGCCGTTTTGTTTATGAGTGTGGCATTACATGTATATTCTATCAGCTTTCTTTGGATCAAGGAGTCTATTATAACTATTGTCCTGATAAAGTAAGATAATGTAATTTGTGGTGTCATAACAAAAATATGACATAGAAATATTTTTCTTAAAGCAACAAGAAAGGAAAATTTTCATTTAGTACTCTTGGTTTAGAATACTAATGATTGAGGTGATTTGTAATAAAACCACATTGTATTGACTTTAGAACAATCCTGTATAATAACACTTCCACAAAAATTAGTACCACACAGGATTTGAGAATAAATGCTTGATTTACTTATTTATGCATGCTGATCATTAGATTTATGTTCATAAATCTTAGAAAAAGATTAAAAAGGCATGCATAATTTGAGGATTGTAAATATTTACTCTTTTATGTATTTGCTGGTCTGATAGTAATCTGCTATTAAGTGGCTTCTGTATTTACATCAGATGATAAAAGCAAACAAATGTATGGACAGAGTAGTGTCCACATACAAAACCTAGACATATAGTTGGCTAAATAATCATAAGAAACATAGCGACTATGAACCAAGGGGAAGTATCAGCAGAGAAGGAACATTGGTACTGTAGAAGTGTACATAACAATAAGCAGGAAATGAAGTTCATGAAATGAATGAACTTGAGTATATTTGAGGTCTTAGGATTGTGAGATTTGAACCCTTGAATAAATCCTAAATACGTGGCTTTGTTTTTCTGAGAAAATCATAGTGACCCAAGGAAGATTCAGTATAGATTCTTCAAAGTCCTGAACGGGTCTTCAAGAACCAGTGGACACTGTCATTTGTGTTCTTTTCCCTATGGCTTGACACCCTCGACAGGCCTCTGTGTCCTACATCTCTAAAGTGGCATGACCTGGCCAAGCTGCATACAGGCTGCTAAATGGTCCCTAATGGACTGCCTTTCCAGGTATATCCACATAGTGCCCATCCAACTCCTCGCTGACTGTGCTGGTTCTAGCCCTGGGGCTCTAGAAGAGAGATACAGTTCTCATATGGTAATTTCATGAGGACTGTTGTCGGTACTTTGGGCTTAGCTGACAATAAGACATGGGGGAAAGGTAGATTTTCCAAAGCCAAGGAACATGATTCAAGATTGTTTCAAACATCTTTCCACAGAGGGCAATAAACATACAAAACAATATATTAAATATGTATAAAGACAAAGAAAAATCCATAAGATATGTGTTGTATTACTGAGTAAATATCTATGGGACACTGCAGAATTTGCCAACTACTCACTGATGATTCTTTCATATGGACATCCTTTATACTCCTAGAGAAACAATATACTTTGGCTTTTATTACACTCTCCTTTTTCCATATGGTTACATTAAGTGTATGTCTTTTAGTAATATAATTAGTTTATTAGGTTTTAAATTCATAAAAATTTCAAATTCAACACTCTCCTCATTGTTTTATACAATTTTAAATCTTTCAGAGTCCCTCCTTCTTCTACCAAGAAGGAATTTATGGATAGTTTCTTAAGTGTTTTGGTTGCTTCTATGAAAAAAGAGAAACTTTGAAACTGGTAGGGAAAAATATAAGAGAAATATTTTAAGATATATGCTTCCAGAATGACTTTCTGAATAGAAATTTGATAACTCGTGGAAAACATAGTAAGAATTATGAATAGGACTGCCTCAAGTTAAAAAGATTCAACGCAGCAAAGGAAACAATTATCAGAAGAGTCACAGAGTAGGTAAAACAAACAAACAAACAACAAGAACAAAAACACTTCTTAGTAATTCAATTAAACATGTGACCAGTTTTTTCCTGGAGAGATACAACACATACACATCTACTAACTCTGGACAGGGAATGAACAACAGTCCAAAGCATGGTTCCCACCAAAGTACAACTTGGTGAACCACTGGATCTTATCAGGGTTACTTATAAGAATATAGGTAAGGAGTTACTTACAGGAACAGCAATGACATAAAGACAGCTGCATCGCTAACAGCCAGCCCAACATGAATGATAGCTCACAAAGCTAGGAACCTAAAGTACGCTGCACTTCTGCAGGCAGCTTACTTAACAGGTGTAAAGGTGTCCTTTTCCAGGTGGCTCTGTTCTAAGATTCTTCCGGGCGGCCTGGCTGGCTTCTAATTCTTCCTGTCCTGGTCTCATAGTTTTCTTTGCATGTTGGCTTATCTTTGAGCGACTGTCGGTAGTCTTCATTGCTTACTCTTAGGAGGGAGGAGCCTAGTTATTCTTATAAGTTTCAAAGACTTCTTGAAGCTATTTTACATTGTTAATTTTCTGTCTTAAGGAGCTTCCCGGGGGAAAAATGTTTTAAACTTGGAGGAAACTACTACACAACGCAAGAGAAAAAATTAGTCAGTTTTTGCTTATGTGTGGTACATAGACTTAGAATTTTTTTTAATAACGTAAAAGTAGAACAAGTTTTTGGGAAATATGAATAAAACTACTATGAACGTAGCTGAGCAAATGTCCTTGTGGTATGAAGGAACATCTTTAGGGTATATATGGCCAGGAGTGGTATAGCTGGGTCTTGAGGCAGAACTATTACCAATTTTCTGAGAAACTGCCAGATTGATTTCAAAAGTGGTTGTACAAGTTTGCATTTCCACCACGAATGGAGGAGCTCTCTCCCTTGCTCCACATCCTTGCCAATATGTGCTGTTACTTGAGTTTTTGATCTTAGCCATTCTTACATGTGCCAGATGGGTTCCAATGTGACATGAAGTTGATCCACTGGGGTGGGTTGGTGGAGGGGTCCCTTCTCTGAGGAAAAGGGGAAGAAGGAATGGGGGCAGAAGTTGGGAGTGTAGGATTGGAAGGAGAGGAGGGAGGGGGCTGTGAATGGAATGTTAAAATGAATAAAAGTAGAAGAGTAAGAGAAAGAGTGTCAAAAGGATGACCCGGTAGATGATAAAAGCAAACCAGAAAGTTCATACGATCAAAGTACATTATGTATATGTTAAAATGTGAAAAATCAAATATATTTTGAAAATTAATATATGCTAATAAAATTACAAGGTTTATTGATTCATAAAATAGTTTTCTTATATTATTTATTTTTATTAGACTATATTTATTGTTTTTTTAATGTTTATTTATTACTTTAAGTTACATCTCCATCACTGTCCCCTCTCCGCATCCCTCCTGGTCCCACCCTCCCACACTCTCCCTCCTCTCCCATCTCTCTTATTCTGTAGTAGATTGTCCATACATAGCAGCTTCCCTCAGTTCAACAGTCATTTGTGGGCCAAGAGCTTCCTCTTGCACTGAGGGCCCATATGGCAACTCCATTAGGGCAAAGTGTCCCACTAACTGGTAACAAGGTCTATGTTACTGTTCCTTTTGGTGTGTTGGTTGTAAGATAGTTATCCTGTACCACATGGCAAAAATCCTACTATAAGTGAATAGATGCCATGTGCATCTTTCTGAGTCTGGATTAGCTCACTCAGGATGATCTTTTCTAGTTCCATCCATTTGGATGCAAATTGCATGATTTCCTTGATTCTGATAGGTGAGTAGTATTCCATTTTGTAAATTGTACCATAGTTTTTTTAATCTGTTATTCCATTGGGGGACACTGGGTTGTTTCCAGTTTCTAGCAATTACAAATAAAGCTTCAATGAACATAGATGAAGAGATGTCCTTGTGGTTTGGTGAGGAATCATTTGTAATGTATACCCAGAAGTGTTATGGCTGGGTCCAACTTTTCTAAGATATCACCAGATTGACCTCGATAGTGGTTGCACAAGCCTGCACTCCAACCAGCAATGGAGGAGTGTTCCCCTTTCTCCACAGCCTCGCTATCATGTGCTGTCATTTGAGTTTTTGATCTTAGCCATTCTGACAGATGTGAGATAGAATCTCAGAGTCATCTTGAGTTGCATTTATCCAATGATTAAGGATGTTGAGAATTTTTGCAAGTTTCTCTCCACCACTAGAGATTCCTCCTTTGTGAATTCTTGGTTTAGCTCTATTCTCCATTTTTTGATTGGATTATTTGGTTTCTTGGTGTTTAATTTCTTGAGTTCTTTATAAATTTTGGATATTAGCACTCTGTAGGATGTGGGGTTGGTCACCATTTTCTTCATACAATGTATTGTGGTCATGCTTTTTCCTCCCCAAGTCCTCCCAGATCGTCTTCACCTCCATAGACCTCCAACTCCAAGCTCTTTCTCTTTCCCTAATCTCACAAAAGGCAGAAAACCAACCAAACAAACAACTGAACAACAAAAACGAAAACCCGTAAAAATCAAAAAAATCACACACAATCCTGACATAAATCCACAACCAAAAATTAAAATATACAAGCAAACGACCTAAGACAAAAAGTATCTAAACAAAGCAAACTGTGACATAATGCCCATAAAATTACAATTCTGTTTTATATTGGCCAGAAACTCCTGGGCACAGTACATATCAAATGCTTTGATCTGCTCAGCACCCTCTATCTTCTTTTCTTCATTCCTCTCTCACTGGTTTCAACTTTTCTCAGATAGTCCCTCCTGTGCTTTCAAGTTTCATATTTTATGTCTCAGTTGCGGATATGCAAACAAAAAAATTGCAATGTCTATCTTTCTGAGTCAAACTTATTTTGCTTAACAGTTCCATTCCTTTTCCTGGAAATGGTGCAATTTTGTTTTATTTAATGGACAAGCATTACACTGTTTATACACCCCACTTTTAGAAAAAAAAATCTATCCAGGTGGTAGTGGACACTGCACTAATTCCATGATGTGGCTGCTGTGAGCAGAACTGCAACAGACGTCAAAGTGAAGTCTCCTCAGGTATTTATCTAGGTGTGTGATAGTTTATGAAGAATTTCTGTTTTTAAGGTTTATTTTTTTTTTTGAAGAATCCCCATAATGATTTCTGTAGTGTATGCACTAATTTATATTCCTCAAATTGTGTTTAATAGTTCCTTTTACAATGTATCCTTGCTAGCAGTTGGGGGGGGCAGGGCGCTTGATTTCTTTTGAAAAAAATTATAACTGACCTGGATGAATCTCATTGAACTTTGGTTTATATTTTCCTGATGGCTAAGGATATTGAATATTTGTATATCTATTAAAATATTTATGTTTATTAGTCATTTGTACTTCTTTGAAAACTGTCTTTTCAGTTTTTCCATTTGATGATTGAATTATTTGGTTTTATAATATTGAAGTTTTGAGTTATTTATATATTCTTGATACTTACATCTTGACAAATAATTAGATAATATATATGCATATATATTTCTATTTATTATGAAGACTCTCATTTTGTGCTTGTTTCCTCTGCTGTGTAAAAGCATGTTGATTTCACATAATGTTGTTGCAATCATTTCTTTGGCTATTGGAGTCTTATTCAGAAAATAACTTTCTATACCTTCAGGTTTAAATGTTTTACATTTTCTTTTCTCATAACTATGAAGATTCTGATGAAATTAGAATTGATTTATATACAGGATAAGAAATAGAATTTTTTTTGTCATGGGAATTTTAGTTTTCCTATTTTCCTTGTTTGGAGAGATTGGTTTTTTTTCTCCCATGTATATTTTGGTGACTGCACAAAGTAAGATGGCCACAGTAACATAGATTTATTTTTAGTGCCTTGTTCAATTCCCTAGTTTGTATATATGATACTGTGACATGCTATTTTTTTCATCATGAAAGAAGATTTATAGATTGGCTTATAACGTAGGGACTGGGTAGTCCAACAATGGTCATCTGCATTATAGAAAGGCAGAGAAATGTGTAACTGTGAGGCTGGATGTCTTAGGAGAACCAACATGATGTCGAAGGTCCAAAGCTCCATGGAGAGTCACCAGTACTCACTTCACAGTGGAAGACTGAAGAAGCTGGAGGCTGGTGCCAACAGAGGGTGGCAGCATGCACAGTAGATGTACCCAGGAAGGAAAAAGCAGTAAAAATACTGCTTCTCCTGACCTCTTCGTATTGAACGACCCATTAGAAGGTGCCCAATCTGAGGGCAGGTCTTCCCTTCTCAGTTCATTCTCTCTGAAAGCATCTTTGTTGACACCCTGGAGTTGTGCCTACTGGGTGATTATAAATACAGTCAAACCTACAGTCATGGTTAGCCAATTCAGTAAGGAATCAAAATGACCACAAGAATCTAGGAAATCATTGAATATTAAAAAGTACACAAGAGAGAGAAAATGTATTTTTGTGGTATGTTATATAAAATATAGTTGTGATTTAGTCAAATGCAAATTAGTTAGGAACCCATTGAAATAGCTAACTGCTTAAAATATTTTATTACTATGACTCTGTAATATAATCTGAAATCAAGTATTATAGTTTTTACAGTGTTACCCTTTTCTTTAGGAATTCTTCCTCTATTTGGGTTACTTGGTGTTTCCACATGAACTTTAGGACTATCTAGGAATTTTGATAGGGATTGCACTGAATATGTAAATTATTTCATAATAAAGTTAAGCTCCCACACAGCATAGGAAACATCCAATACAATGAAGACTCAGTCCTCAGAATAAAAAGAAAACACTACTTATGAATGTTTTATCTGACAAGAGGTAGCCATGTGATGGTTAATGTTGATTGTCAGCTTGACAGATGTAGAATAGCATGGGAGATGGAACTATATTATGGGGAACTATATTATGTTAATTGAAATGGAAAAGCCCACCCACTGGGGTGACATAAAATCATGGTAGCAATCTACAGCTGTATAAATGGAGAAAGACAAAGAAGTACTAGTTGCTACCCTGTCCATAATCAAAGAACAGGTAGATTCGTTGCTTATCTATTCAATGACATCATCTGTGTCTATTCATATTTCAGAGGGGGCAGTGAGCTCCCTTGAGCCTCTTCTGCAATGGTGTTTGTGCCATCCATAACCACAGTGCCCTCATGACAACTATTTCCAAAGACACCCTGTTTTCACACTATTATGCATTAGTTCCTCCATATGGATTTGAAAATAGGATGGTGCTAGTATTTACATTCTAGCATAGTTTTTGCTTATTGTTTTCTTCGGCTACAATCATTAACTTTGATTAGAATAATGTCAAAGATTTTCAATATGTTTTGAGTTCAATGTTCCATCATTTATTTCTACTATTAAGATTTCAAAAATCATTCTTTTGTATTTTCCCTAAAGCTTATTTTGTCTTTGGTTGTACAAACTACTATGCTCTTTCAAGACCAAGATTGGTTCTTACTCATATTCCCAGTCTTTGAACAGAGAGAGTTACTCTGTATACTAGACACTTACTGTCATTGAATAAATTGTACTTTAGTGTATATAAAATGCATTCATTTATAAACTTATTTGGTATACTTAACTGAACTCTAGAGAGTGAAATGCCCAAGTGGCTATTTTATACTTCATTGTTCATAGTTATTATAGAAGCTCTAGACAGAGGTCAGCTTCTAAGTTATTCCCTATAAAGCAAACTGTGCTTGTATTCTCATTTATTTGAACTTGAGTTCTGTCAGATTTCAGAGAATAAAGAGATTCAGAATCAACCAGTTCTGGGACTTCTATGGCATATGTTTCACTAAGAAATCTGTCAAAAACTTATGTGAAGCTAATACTTCCTCCAGACTATAAAATATACCAACTAGATTGAAAGGAAAAGGGGTAAAAAGAATAGCTATCCTAAGCGAAATATTTGATGGAGTTCTAAAGGTAAACATCTCCAGCAATTCTAGGTGTTCATCTTCTTACACGGGAAAATATGAGGCAGATCCCATTGTGCTGTCTTTCAAAGTGAATGAAAGTCACAGCTGACAACATCATGTAAAAAGGATATGAAGTAAATTCTATGCAATCCAGAGAGAATACTGCTCTTACATCTTATAGATTATTTAGAAAAAAAAGATAAGTATAAATTTCTGAATTCAAGAATCTAAAGACTGTTATAATTTCCAGTCCTGTTCTCAAACACACAGTTCTTGGCATGAAAGTGAGTCTAATATTTTATTAAACAAAAGTACTCAGAACAACTGTATTGATAACATGTGGTGTGTTAAGTAGAATCTCTAGATAAAAAGATATAAGCATGTTTCAAAATCAATCAATTAGTTGAAAGAAAAATTCTTCATAGGTTACTGTAGTTAATTAAACAGGAAGATAGAGGGATAACACACAATTCCACTTTAGATTACTTTATTTTTATTTTTAAGAGCTTTGCCATTCTGATATTTACTTTTTTCTAACTGCTTATATGGAGTCAATATCTGCTTCTTTAGTTAATATATTCTAGGAGATATTTCTAAAAAAAAAATGCATCTTTACATTGTTTATCTCAGAAGCAAATGCTGTCTAATTAATCACCTTCAGGAAAATTAACTCTTTTGAGTCCCCAATATACAACAGGCATTATTATAAATGAGAAATTCCAGTGAACAAAACAACAAAAATGAATCTGATTAGTTGAGGTCTACAATCTAGAAATTATAGGTAGAAATGATATAATAAATAGGCAAAATATACTATAGATGGAATGGAAATAAATGGTATAAAAAGAAAAAGATAAACCAAACCCCAAAACCAAACAAACAGAAAACAAAATCAAAACAAAAATATAGACCAAGTTAAAAGGAAAGATTTTTGGTTATTAAGGATAGGGATGTTGGCCCTAGAGGTGTTACAGTGTGGATGTTTTGTCACATGTGAATCAGTAGGCATTAGAGAGTCAAGAGGCTATATCTAGGATCAGTGAACTGACCTGTGAATGTCTGAATGATTAGTAGCCTAACAGTTCCTGAAAAAAAAAAAAAAAAAAAAAAAAAAAAAACAAGCCTGAGACAATCCCCAGTCCAGTTCTACACAGACCTTTATGGACTTCCAGGGTGTGCTGCAAGCTGAAGACTAGAAAAGTCCACCTGGGACTGCAGTCTCCAGGTGGGGGTGAGCCTGACACAGATGACCCTCACATGGGGCCACACAGAAGGCCCTAGCAAGGAGCAAGCCCAAGATGACCACCATACCAATTCTATAGGTGCTAGACAGGGAGCTAGTCAAAGATGACCACCAGTCCATTGCCACACAGGCCCAGGGATGTGAGAGGGGCACACCATGACCAAGAAGACTCCTGCCCAGTGCTATAATGCAGAGGCTGCTTCTAGCACTCCTGAGACCTCTCCTGAGATGACCCCAGACACTCAGAGACCCTGAGAACGTGATACTAAAAGGAGTAAGTAAGTGGTGGAGAAATAGAAGTGGAAGAGAAACAAAAAGATCTACAATGAAGAGAGGCAAAACTGGAGACTCTAGGGTAGTGAATAACAGTCTGATGCGACTAGTCAGTGATGCCACCTGGGACCAAGGTGAGGTCCTGGCCTATGCTGCCACCTGGGGGCACAATTGGGTCTGTGGCCCTGCAGTAGCAGGGGTCTGTTACCACCAAATGCCAGGCAGATGTCCCTAGTCTGGGGTGGGGACATGTTGATGTCTGAAGGCTGTGTAGATCTGGTCCCACTCCTCGACTGGGCATCCTGGGAAAGGTGGCATGGGGGCATGAGAGCAGGAGAGTTGACTTCACCTCTAGCCAGCAGCAGTACCCAGAAGAGTGACCCCATTGCAGGAATTTCTTGTGAGCCAGCCCTGAGCGAATGAGCATGGGAGTACTGGCCTTTCCTCTAGCCTCCCATGCGGTGGCACGGATAAGTGTAAGATACCTTCTTCCCACCTAGCTACTCGCTACCTACGGAAGGTGGAGGACCTGGCCTTGGGGTCTTGAGAGCAGGGGAGCTGTCCCTGCCCCTCAAGCTACAGCACTGGGGAAAGCGGGGCCTGCACCTCACCTGGACAGTACAGTATAGATGACCCTGGGGGCAAGGGTACAGATGAGCCAGCTCCTAGGATTTGAGCTTGGGAGAACTGGCCACGCAACTTGTGCACGGCATGGGGAAGCAATGCCCTCCTCCCCTCCCTTGTCGCTTGTCACATATGACAGGCAGGAGAGCTGCCCCTGGAGTAGAGAGTGATAGAACTTGCTCTCACGTGGGCCGCAGGGTAGAGTTGGTTATGGTTGTGGGGACTACTGGTAAGCTTGACTGAGAATGTGAGAGCAGGAGGGCCGACAGACTGACCACCAGCTCAGACATCTCTCAGGCCCAGACCCATGGCTTTGAATTGACCCACTCCAACATCTACTCTATCCATGAACTGTTAGAGGGAATGAAGGGGCTGATCCTACAGATCTAAAACTATAGGATCTCCAGGAAACATGATAACAGCAGGATATCTGAGAGGAGTCATATGCCCACCTTGGAATTTCTGATTTGTTTAATAGGAAAACTTTTAACTACATAGCAAGACTCTGTGACAAATCTCTGAATTTTCAGTTCACTTTTGAGAGTTTTGGTACCGAGCTCTTTTCTTAGTGGTATATTTTTATAATTTATGATTTGACATCTACTTGTTGAGTCCAGTATTATTTCTTTCCAACATATCATAAAATTTTCTTAAAGAATTAAATGTGAGTTTCATGAGAAATAACTAGCTACTGGTATGTCTTGCATTTTCAAATGTCTCTGTAGGTATATGTTTTAATTTGACTTTTCATTCTTTAACCATTAATTATAGACAAACCTCGTAAGCAAAGTTTGTTTTTCTAATCACAGATGGTAAACTTACATAGAAAATTCAAACTCCATTTTCATTATTTTTAAATTCATCAAGAAACTATTCATTTAAATTTTATTCATGTCATCCTGAATAGTTGGAGTTCTAGACCATCCTTTATTTCTACATATATCTAAATTAAATTGTCATAACATTGAAAGAAAAGCTTATTGTAAAGTCTTTGTCTATTTTGAGATTTAAGGTAGAGAATGTTATTAATATTTTTTGATCATGTTACCATTTCCATAATAGAATTGAACTTAAGTACCATTTGACTATGGTTATAGAAATGTAAAGACATTCCTATTTATAGAATGTATTAGTCATGTTTACAGCATACTGGATTCTAAATGAATTTCTTATAGGTACCATGAAGAATGTTCACCTCCTTTTACCTCATTTCTTATGCAGTTTATATAATGTGATTTAACTAAATAATATGTTCTGGTTCTTTCAGGTTTTATATTTTAATATAATCAAGGGAAGTAGATCGCTGTAATATATTAACTATCATTAGATAGCTAATGCTGTCCTTAAGTTCAAAATAAATATAACTAGTAAAACTCAGAAAATAATCGTAGTTCTATGTGAAAGAAATACACTTTAGTTCAGTAAAACGTTAATTAGTGTCTTGGATAAATACACACACTCCTTAAAGATAAGCTATAACTTCAGGGATTATGGTATAGGGAGATGCAATTTAAGTTTTATTTGCTTTGATTTCATGAAGATTCAATGTCTATTGTAGTTGCCATTTGTTCTTGAGTTTCTTCACAAGAATGATAGTTTGACACAATGTTAAGTATGAATAAAATTTCTCAAATATAAACCATTTTCATATGTAAAGGAAAAGGCATCCACTGGTCCCTTATCATTGGTCGTCACGAACCTGATTCACTAAGTGACGCAGTAGTTGTTTGTATCAATTTGTTGTTTCAAATTGCCTATTACCAAGCACGTTATTAGGAAAAGCACTAAAAAGAAGTGATTTCTTTTCTATTGTATCATTTTGAGTACAATATTTTGATATTTTGAATAGTGCACTTACATGAAAATATGGGTAGAGCATGAGAGTAGTATTTGTATTTAAGGACACAGCTTAACATTACATATCTTGTGACAATTTTCAAGAGCCTTATATCCATTCCTTTCTCACTACTTCTCTATAACCAACAAATGATGTTAAAATTTCCTGTGGACACTGACATGGTGCAAGAATTGGTGTCTGTGAGAAAGTGACACTGTTGTCACAGCCAACAGCTGTGGCAAACTGACATGACATTACAGAGACTTTCTTAAGAAGTTAAACTTTGGAGATAAATATGAGAATCCTGGAAAGGAACAATAAGGAATGCAATCACTACTTTGTCACCAACTGCATTTTAAAATTTGTAATTTCCTCTTTTGTAGTTTTCCAATTAATCTCCTATAGTCACTTTGCATTTGCTAATATGAAGTGAAAGTATGTTTTCATTTTTATTGTTAAAGTTTGACCATTATAGTTGTATCATTATACAAGTGAATGGGATTCACTGGGGTATTTCACTGTGGTATTTCCATGCATGTGCATATTGGCTAACAATGTGTGTGTGTGTGTTTCTGTTTGTGTGTATTGTGTTGCTATGTTTGTACATGTGGTCACCTATGTAGCATGTAGAGGCTAGATATTAACTTTGGCTGCCTTCCTCTATTACTCTTCATCTGATGCTTGAGACAGGGTCTTTCAGTGAACTTGGAGCTTGCTGTCTTAGCCAGACTTACCAGCAAACACCTGGGATCTATGTGTCTTTCCTCTGGCACTGAAGATACAGGCTCCTATTTCCTTGTTCAACTTTTATGTGGGTGCTGGGATTCCAAACTGTGGGAGCCATGTTTGCTCAGCTAACACTTTACCCATTTCCTCAAAACAAGAATTTTTATTCTTATTCAAATACATTGCAAGCACCAGAACTATTTAATCTGTTCTTCCTTGTTAGTTTTGAAAATAATGACCTTAATATTCACATACATTATTTATATTTGACAATGGTGAATTAAATTGTAAATTAATGGAATCATTTGGACTTAGTGATAATTTTCAAAGAAAATTAAATATTTTCAGAGTCACATTCTTTTTTCCTTTTTTCATTTCTCTATGTGTTTTTATCTTTGAGGGTAAGTTCAAAATTTAAATAAAAAATAAAATAAATTAAAAAACAATTATGTAATTAAAGATTAATTGAATTAAAATCCCCATTGGAGAGAGTTATCAGCGGTTTGATTACAGATTTCTTTTAGGAAGCAAATTAACATTGATATTTTGCTTCTCTTATTATTCTGATTCACTTTTCTTCAATATCAGTGACATTAACCTCTTAGCAGCCCCTCACTGTTGAGTCCTTACTATACACAATTGGTGTTTTTTCTTTTATAGATATTTATTGCTTTATAACAGAGATGATCACAGTTCACAAGTTAGCTGTGAAATGAACTTATCATGTTCCCTTATCATCATTTAGCAACAGCTTCTAAGTGTTTTGCAATTAATTTTATAAGTGAAGCAATTTTCTGAGCTCATACACTAGTCGGTCTTAAGTCAAGCTCTCCATCTTAGAGTATGTGGTTTAAGATGGGAGACTTCAGGACATACGCAGGAATTGAGTACTATAACAGAACCATTTTGAAGATTATCAGCCAATTTTCTTGTTTTTCTCTCAAGCCTAAAACATATTGTATAAAAAGACACTTAATGGTAATAGCAATGTTCAATTTCTTTAATTAAGAATGAGTCCATCATGAAGGGAAGTCTTGACAGGAACTGAAGAAGAAACAATGAAGGAAGATTCCTGCAGGCTTACTTCCATGGCTTACAGCTGGTCCAAATTCCTAAGGTTTGACAGTGGGCTGGGCTCTCTCCATATGAAATATTAATAGAGAAAATATCCTACAGACTTGCCTAAAAGTCAATCAATTGAAAACCTTTTCTCAATTGAGGGTCTATCTTCTCAGACAACCGTAACTTGTGTCAAGTTGACAAAGAAATAATCAACACTTACCCTTACTTTGTACTGAAGACTTGTACAGTTTCAGTGTGGCACTCCATTAGCCAAATTGTTATTGTTGTATACTATTGCTTAACATTTCTGACTTATATACTTTCAAATAAAAATACTCTCTACATTTCCTATAAAAAATGTTGCTCTTTTCTTTAAAACAAGCTGAGATTTATTATGAGTTAATATTATAAAATCTAAATAATGAAACATCTATGTGGCTTCTGAAACTAATTTCAGTGTTTTAAGAATGGCTCAGTAGACTCTCATGGATTGACAGAAGTAGTGTTGGTTAACAGCTAGTGACCTGGAAGCATTGCTACCAAATCCTGGCCCAACAGCACCTCTCAATTTGTATGAAGCTAGTATTCAACCAGTATGGTTGACTTTATGCCACCACTGTTAGAAAGTTACATAATAGGTACCCAACTACTACACAGAATGAGTGCATAAAATCTATACTCTACAAATATAGCAATCTGATCATAGAGATTATGATTAAATGAAGTGAGAAAAATCCCGAAATGGTGAGATTTGTGGAATCACTTTTATCATCTTAATATAATTTTTTTCATTTCAAATTTATGAACTGACTCTTAAATAATACTATACTTGATTTAATATGTCTCTGAAAACTGATTAGCTGGATTTTGAATGCCAATATATCAGGCAGCTCCAGTACTTTTATGATCCATTGTTGGGGTATCTTTCATATTATCATTATGACCACTGCAGTTCAGAAACAAAGAGGGTATAGTCATGTTGAAAAAATATTGACTTCTCCCTGGCCAAATAACCGATTTTGATAATATAGACAAAGAAACTCTAATGTTGGAACTAAAACTCCCATTTATATGCATAAGTTTTGCTTATCAAAATGTTTGTTATTTGCCTAGGAAATGAAAAAAATCAACAGGTAACAATGCAGTCAATTAAGAACGCATAATTAACCAAAAAAAAGACAAAGAGAAGAAAAGAAAATTGTACCGAAGAACAATGTTTTGTTTTTCATTTATGCTTTCTTTGAGGGTGTTTTGTTTGTTTTGTTTTTGTTTTTCAAGACAGGGTTTCTCAGTGTATATCTGGCTGTCCAGGACTCACTTTTTAGACTAGGCTGACCTTGAACTCACAGAGATCTGCCTGCCTCTGTCTCCTGACTGCTGGGATTAAATGTATGGACCATCACGCCTGGTTCCCTTTGAGTTTTTAAAAAATTCTCTATATAAGCTCAGAATTGACCTTAGTAGGGAATCTATACCTGAGCAACTGGAACAGAGTTTTTGGTGTCCATGCATTAGTTAGTGGACTTTCAATAAATGGACAACACTAGATTTTTAATAAAGGAACATTTATTATTATAATAAAATTGTATATCAGAAAAAAATGCCCTCAAGTTAGTTTTTATTTCTTTGTATTAGCGGAATTGTATGCTGTAACTTTGACAGATGAGGTAATCACATCAAATAAAATTATAAAGCATTTTCAGTCCCCTAGTTTAATTTTAAAAGCTTATTTCATAAAAGAAATGTAGCGAGATGCTTATTAAAGAGCTTTAAAAATACATCATTATCTTCTAGAATTTTGTGAAGTCTCAAGAACGTCAAGTTCAGGGTTTATTTACCTATGTGCTTGAATAGCTAGAAAAATTGTACACTGAACTTGTCAATGCTTAGTGCATATTACTGTTGAAAATGCTTATTTCAGTGTGCTTATTAATAGTGGAAATTTCCTTTTGTAATTATGAAATATATAACTTTTTATTTTGCCTCAAATTATAAAAAAAATTAAATTTGATGTAATACATAATTTATCCAAATAATAGTGACAAATCAAAATTTTAGTTTATTATATCATAGTCACAAGACATAAAATAATTGATATAATCAAATAATTTATAAAAAGTAAATAAATAAGGAAATATGGTTTAATATTGTTTCTGAAGTAGGACTGATAGAAAGCTAAGAAATTGCTGCACTATTCCTAATTGTTGCATATATAGAGAATAAGGAAGATACTTATTTTTATATTCATAATCAAGAATAACAAAAGGTACTAGTGGTAAGATTTAAAGTAAGATTGTATTTCAATTCCATAACTATGCAGACATTTTGTATTCTAAAAGAATATAGATATGGAAAGTCATGTACTTTTGATATAATGAGCAATAAATGGTATATTTCCATATTTATATATAAAATTTAAGAGAATATACTAAGAGACATGCACACATACCTACACACATACACACATATACACATAGAGACACACACACATATGCAAACCCACACATACACAAACAAGCACATACGTAGAAACTCACACACACATGCATGCACACACATGCACACACACACATTGCACACACCAAACACTTCGATTCAATAATTCTGGGAATGAAGATAGGTCATGGTTCAGGTAGATTGGAAGGAAGTAGGATATGGAGAGACAGCAATGAAGAGAAGGATCAGATCAAATGATAATAAACTAGTACAAGGAGCGACAGAGGAAGTGGATGCAGAATCTCGTGTAAAGCATCTCTCATGACTGAGAGGAATGCAATTCACCTCTCTGAGAAAGGTCATGTGAAAAGGCTGACTCAGATATGGACTTCATGAACTCTGATGGTCATGGGAAATCAACTGCACATTAGCTAGATAAAAGATCATATGAAGCTTTTAATCATTTGGTTAGTAGGAGTTACCCTTTTTTTTTTCCCCTGTAGGTAATACATATCTAGACAAGAGTGTAACACATATCAAGTAGTTCTATATTCTTGGCAGAAAAGAAACAGGTGGTCAAATCTTTGCAGCGTGCTTCATCAAAGGCAGGAAGACGTTTTAAAAGTATTACTTAATATTTACCTAAACCATGAGATTATATAGGTTTTACAAGTTAATATGTGTTTTAAAATTATAATGCTCACTTACTTCATACTAATGTGTTCATGGGGAGACCAGATTTTCATTCACACTTTTAGAAAATTCATACACTATATATTCATAGAGGAGAGTCTAATTTGAGTTATCATACATAGGGGAAATTCTCCTCTATGAAGTCATAAGCTACTAACAAGAGATCACATACAGGATGCAGAATTTCCTCCTTGAGCCATTGGTGATAGGTGTCCAGAAAACTCCCAAATAATGCAGTCTATTATCATTTCTTTTCGTTGCTCATAAGAAATTAATGGCAAGATTAAATTATAATTAATTACATTACAAATAATTATATTGATTGAACAATATTTCTGTCAAGGGCATGGAGAAATCAAACTGGTACTTAAAGCTTCCTTCTTGCTGGCTAGTTTTCATAACACCAGAAAGTGCTATGCAGGCTGTTAGGAGAGAAAAAACTCAGCAGTCTTTTGGTCTTTGAACCTTCTGATCTGCAGTAATATCTTGCATGACAAGATATGTCTGTGATTGCATTAACAGCATGGATGTTATGGGGAAAACTGGCAGCTTTCTGATTGGATTTAAGGCCCACTACACAGAAGGAAACATAAGTTCAAAATTACTTTCAGCATTATAATGATATTAAACACTGTGATGGTTAGTGTTAGTTGTCAATTTGAGGGAATCTAGAACGATAAAGGTTTGGAGAAACCACTTTAAAAATTATTTCTTTTTATTTTACGTGTCTGGGTGTTTCTTCTGTGTGTATGTCAGCACACCATGTGACTACAGTGTACTTGGAGGTCAGACAGGTAATGGATCCACTAGAACTGGATTTACAAATGATCGAGCAGCTAGTGATCTGAACTGTTAAGTCATCTATCCAGGACCTGATGTTTCTTTCTCCCTAATTTAATATTGATTGAAAAATACAACATAGGAAATAAACAAAAAACTACCATATACAGGAGTGAAAAATTACACAGGTTACTACTGTGTCATCTACACAAAGCATGTTATGAGATATTAGCACTGTATTATAATAATAAAAGCTTTATGTGGTCATACTTTTACCATAATACAAAACCCAAAGTCATACTTCCCTAAGTTGAAGACCTTTGAGGGACTACTGAGGTTTAAGAAACACCTTGGGATAGAGAAGGCAGCAAATCACTCCTCTGAATGTAGATGACAATTGAAGCCATTTCACAAAATGGTTTCAGGGAAAGCACAGGAAATACTATGTGAAGTGATATAAGTGAATAATATCCTATTTGTATTTGTGTTGTGTGATTCTCTGTGTGTGTATGTGTGTGGCTGTGTGTCTGTGTGTGTGAGTGTGTGTTTATATGTGTATGTGTGTGTGTGTCTGCATACGCATATCAACATTCTTTTGCAACCATCTGTAGAAGCTATGGTAACCTCTTGCTCTCCTCCTTATTCTCTCAGAGAACGTATCACACTGATCTTCGAGTGCATGGCTGGCTTGGCTGCCTGCCCTGTGAGTTCCCAAGATCCTCCTGTCTCCAGTTCCTCCACAGTGCTAGAGTTACAGCCATGGGGCACTGTGCCTCACTTGTCACACAGGTGCTGGTGACCCAAATGCAGGTCCTCATGCACACCAAGCATTTTACCCACTGAGCTACATCCCCAACCTATCAAATGTTGCTATCCTTATTGAGGATGTGAGGGAAAAATATCCAGGAAAATAACACCAACACAAGAGATTATTGTGTCAAGAAAAAAAAGGGAGGGGGGAGACTTGTGTCTTAGTTACTGTTCTATTGCTGTGAAGAGACACCATGACCAAGGCAACACTTATAATGAAAGCATTTGAGTGGCTTACAGTTTTACAGGGTTAGTGTATGGTCGTCATGGCAGGAGGCAGCGTGGTGCTGGAGTAGTAGCTGAGAGCTTTAGCCTTCTGATTGCAGACAGCAGACAGAGAGACTAGATTTGGCATGGGGTTTGAAGTCTCAAAGTGAACTCCAAGTGACACATCTCTTCCAAAAAGACCATACCTACTGGTTTTTCTCAGACAATTTTATTACCAAGTGACTAAGTATTCAAGTATACAAACCTATGGGGGCAATTCTAATTCATCGCACCACAACTTCTTCAAAACCCAGTTCTCCGTTTTGGTAAGAAACATGATCACTTTCAGATTTTAAACTTCAATCTTTCACAGTTTAATTTTCTTTATTTGGTTCCTATTAAAAACATTGTTTTGAGCGAAGATGGCAGCAACCTACACTGACGCATTCTGAACGCGGGGAAAAAAGAGCCATAAAAAACACAGAGTTATTGGGCACTGTGCAAAAACCGGAGGGGCTAGACCCCCCCCCCCGAACACTCACAGCTCCCAAGGGACTGTTAAAAGTCCCAGGGCAAGGCTCTCCCCATCTCTCACAGACACGGAGGCCACTAAACCCGGGATTCGGGAACTCCCATTTGGTGAGGCGCCTGGTAAGATCGATCCCAACTTACAGCAGGCAGAATCAGGGTCCACTTGGCCATAGATCGCTGTCCTATCGGGCTCCCCACACATCAGATTGAACTTATACCCACTTAAAAAACGTTGCGAGATAGTTCCTTAGCAAGGAACAAACAGGGGACTCAGCGGGTGGTCCGCAGCCACTCGTGAAGCAGAGGGCGGGAGGTTCCCAGAGAGCGTGGGAAGCTGGGAACACAAAAGCAGGCGGGAGGGGCCAAATCCCACACACCCACGATAGCGCAGCTGGGGAGGGAGCACGGCTGGAAGGGTCAAATCCCCATGAGTCCACGGCAGGTCATCTGGGGAGAGAGACAGGCGTGGGAGGGGCCAGGGTTCCATGCATCCACGGTTGAGCTGCTGGGACGAGAGATGCACTCAGGCAGCCAGAGGATCCGGGACTTGGGGTACCCACGGGACCCGTGGCGGCGCAGACAGGAAGGGAATCAGGCACAG
>CAJQZJ010000592.1:1435297-1470110 GCA_907164525.1 Lophiomys imhausi
GGGGGGGCACCTTAGAGTTGGTAGTCTTATGTATTCTGGAGTCATACGGAGCGGGGTGGTGAGGGTGCATACTCTTGGTCCCACCATTCAAGAAGAGTACACCCTTGGTCCCAGCTCCCAGCACACTGGAGAGAGAAACAGGCAGATCCCGGAGCTCGGGGTCAGCCTGATGCAGGGCAAACTCTAAATAGAGAAAGACTTCGATTCAGGAGTGGTGGAACACATCTTTGATCCCATCAGATGGGAAACACAGGTCCCTGTTCCCAATAATTAGAGTTCAGAGACACACACATGGGATTTGGAGGGACCTAGGTTTGGAGGCTACTTACAAAAGGCCGTCTCGATGCAGGCAGATTGTCCTTTGGGATCTCAAAATATATACACTAGAGCTGGTTTAGCTCCAAGGTGACAGAATGATTTCTTCTTTAACCCGGATTGAAAGATAACGCTTTGTATGTTGTCAGAAGGCCAAATTTGCTTCAGGAGAAGTATTACCTAGCCCCCCCCCCCCCCCAAAAAAAAAAAAAGAGGGCAATTGTCCTAGGGTTGGGATTGGGGCAGGGCTGTGTTCTTATCGTTCCAGGAGAATCGAAGCGTCCATTAGGGGAGCCCAGGGACGGCTGGACAGCAGAATCCTCAGCAGAGAGCAGAATCAGGCACCAAGGAGGACGAGTGACCCAGTTGATTCTGCCTGGCAGACTTCCTCAATAGCTGTCTCCATCGGGGGCCTGCAACCACCACAGCAATCCAATGTCACTGGGACCACTCAGCTCTACACAATGCCCCGACAGGAACCTCAGTGAAACCTGCAAGATCAGCTTCTGCCTACAAACCCCTTAGGTCATCTAAACAGCTGAGAACAGAAGGACTGAACATAAAAGGAGTGTACTAACATTTTTAATCATTTTTCCCATTTGGGTTGGGGCCCCAAACAGGTCTACTAGGACCCAAATCAGCAGGAAGTCACTTTAAGAGAGCGACGTCCCATGCCCAGAGTGTGGGGAGGGTGTTTCTCCGCCCTTCTTTTTGGTTATTTTAAGGATAACTGAAAACTCTGTTATGTAGGGGAAGAGACTACAAGCTGATAAATGGTCCTGTCTTAATGGGTTTTGGAGGTTAGCCCCAGGGAAATCCTACTTTTCCTTTTCTGTATCCTTCTTCCTCTCCTATGTAGGAGTGCATGGGCTTGAGAAAAATGAGATATAGACATAGCACAGAAAGGTCCAAGAAGAAGGGGCAGATTATTGAATATGCCCTTATACCTTTGTATATTGATACAAAATTAGTAGTTAATTTGGCTAAAGTGGTATTGACCATTGTTTATTGTGCAAAAATAAGATTGTATTGGATTACATCGGTATTGATCTTTGTATATTGGTACAAAATTAAGATTATAGTTGGCCACAATGGTATTGACCCTTGCATATGGACGTAATATTAAGATTATATTGGGCTCCATAGGCATTGATCTTGGTATATTGATACATAATTAAGAGTATATTTAACCACAATTGAATAGATCTTTGTATATTGACACAAATTTAAAGGTAATGCTTCCCAATGGTATCATACCTAGAGATACTTAAAAATAAAATGTGAAGCTCTGACCTCTTGATACCAACCGTCTAAAACGGTCTAGGATAGTTAAAACAAACTCCTAGTCATGCAAACATGTCTCTTTGTTAGCTACTATGACAGTCTATCACAGATATTCTCTAAACTACCCAGTAATCAAGTTGCTAAGAGACAAGCAACATTTGCTTATCTAAATACAAGAGATGGATAGGGAATCTTCAAAAACCCCTAGAGATCTGCAGAATATGGCATTCAAAGATGTTATCTTAAATCAAGATTTTTTTTTTGATATCGAGACATATCAGCGCCTGACAGCACCCCCTATTCTACTCCAAGTAGAAGATAAGCATCGAAGAACCTCCACTGTAAGATGGTTGAATTAGTGACAAGCCTTTCTCTTGGCATGAAAAAAATCCCTTGCACCAACTGCAGACAGACTGCTGTCCAAAAAGGACAAAACTTGGTAGCAGGGAAGTCGACAGCCTAACTCTGCCAAGACAGGGTAGGTAAGTCCTTCATAATCCCTGCTCTACAACAAATGTCTGTCAGAGAAACAGGACCCAAAGGCTGAAGATTGATGCTGAAATGTATGGAGAGAAAATGGGAACTGTCCAGGCAGTCATTGGTATGTTCTTTCTTAGTTTTGGAAGCTGCAGGCTCTGCACTTCCTATATAAGCAAATATATTTATCCCTCTCATGTCTCTGAGGTGGTTGAAGAATAGACAGCTAGAGTCTTATAGTTAAATTTTGAACTGTTTAGGAATCAAGAGGGTGTTATAGATCTAAGAAGATACTCTTAAAAGTGTGTTGCAAGATAGTATGAATGTTGAGTCACATATAGACCTTTAAACTCATGGAGTTGGTTAGATAGTAGAATGTTAAAGTCAGGGGCCAAATATGTATAAACTGGACATTGGGAAGGTATACTGGGCCAATTTACTGTCATAAATGTGGCATATTTATATCTATTGTTTTGTATAATACTTACTGTTATAAGAGAAGGAACCATCTGTTGCACTGAAAGGGGAAACTTCTGGGGGGAAGAGGGTGGAAGGGCAGGATAGGAAGGGGGAATAGGGAGTGGTTTGTTACTGAGATGTAACTTGAAGAAAAAAATATAAAGTATTTAAAAAAAATAAAAACATTGTTTTGGTTTTCTAGATTTGGATTGCATATTGTCTTAGATTTACATATATAAATTAATTTACTAGTCTTTCTGTTTTATATTAATTTGTTTATTTTACATTCCAATCTCCATTCCCCTTCCTCCTCCCATTCCCACCCTTCCACTCATTTCCTCATATCCCTCCCCACCCCCCCAAACCAGATACCAACCCACTTTTGGATAACATATCGCATCAGGACTAATTGCCTCCCCTTCCACTGAGCCAAGACAAGGTAGTTCTCCTAGGAAAATAGAATCTAGAGGGAGGCAACCTTGTCTAAGTCAGAGACAGTCCCTGTTAGGGGATTCACCAGCCCATCTGCTTCATATATGTAGTATGCCTAGGACCAGTCTATGGATGCTCTTTGGTTTTTCATTCAGTCTCTATGAGCCTCCTTGTGTCCCAGTTTAATTGGGTATGTGGGATCTCCTTGTGGTGTGCTTGATCTCTCCAGCTCCCTCAAACCTTCCCCTGACTCTTCCTCAAGATTCCCTGCTTTTTGCTTTTTGTCTAATGTTTTTCTGTTACTATTTTCTTTTGTATAAAGCTTCTCGATGGCAGTAACGTTGAGCTTCTGTCTGGATTCCTCTCTTCATAGACTTCCTTTTATTTTCCCTACTTAGAAGTATTCAAGGATCATCCCTTGTGCCTTCCTTGCTACTTAGTTTCTTTGGGTCTGTGGATTGTAGCTTGGTGTATATATTGGTTAGTATCCAATTAAGAATGAGTAAACACTATGGGTGTCTTTTTGGGTCTGTGTTAGCTCACTCAGAATGATCTTTTCTGGTTACATCCATTTGCCTGTAAATTTCATAATATCTTTGTATCTAATAGTCTTTTAATAAATTCCTAATACTGTCAAATACTCCTTGAATTGGAATTCTGTCATTATAAGAATGCAATTCTTAGCCTGAAATTTCTAATTTTGATTTGTATTGGTAGTTATACTGATGTGTTTATAGAATATCAAAGCAATATATACTACCTTTAAGCCAATTTATCTTCTTTAGAGAAAAAACATCTTAGTTTTACATGAATTGGCTATGTGAAAATAAGGTAACTCCAATAGAAGAGATGTATAGTAAGTATGAAATCAGATACCATATCTACACTGGGGTGGTAGCTCAGGGTTGGAGCATTGTCTTTGCACATGTAAGGCTCTGAGTTTTATTCCAAGTCCTGAAAAAACATCTTCATTATGTTTTTATTAACATTAATTTATTACTTTATTAGTAATTCCTTCCATATAAAATATTCATTAATAACAATGAATAAGAGATGGGTGTAGAGACAGACTGAATATTTAATTATAGTTCAAAACCAAATATCCAATAAATTGGCACAGATTATGGAAAAATGATGCAAACTCACAAGCATTGTCAGTAATTAAAAGTATAATTATTTCTTATTATAGGAAGATATTTACAGGAATGCCATGTGAGGATAAAGATATCCACAAATAAGGTAAAATATGTTCAGTGTCTTTAGAACTGTTTAAGCAGAACTGATGAAAGCAGTAGAAAATTAGGCAGAGGGACAATTACAATAAATTTGCAGAAGGGAATGACATGGGTAATAAGTCAGAAATCACAGGAACCTTAAGTGTGTTGCCTCCATCGTGCACTACTGAGAATGCTTACACTAAAATCAACTCTCTGTTCTCACCACCTCTTTATCTGGGAAAATTGAACTGTAGAGGCTGCAGTAAGAGTTTTAAAGCCATTGACTGACCTCTAAAGCATTTCCTTATTGAATGTCTCTACAGACATTCAGTCGCATTTTGCTCTCCTTACCACAATGTTATTTTATTTTATTTTTTGACAGCTCACATAAAGGAAAACATGACAAATTTTGTAGCTTCCAAAGTCTGCTTTGTTATTTTTAAAAATCTCAGTTAACATCAGTACTGAAAACTCGATAATATTATTCCTAATATGATTAGAGGATAAAATAGGATTAATAAAACATAAAGATGCCTTGAGTGCTAACAAAACTTGATAATATGAACTATTTATTCACTTTTCTCTTTATCATGACATTTTGAAAGTCTGGTAAAGCAAGCAGATTTTCCATATAATTACATTATAAAATCCACTTTACAGCTTGGGTAGACAGAGGTATACTGCAAGAAACATCATCTGATATGTTTAAAAACGTTTTATCTAGAGAAAATAACTTATACACCAGGAATTTGTGAGGTGTTTTGTATTGTTATACTTATTACATTACTGAAATACATCACAAACTGACACAAAAATGAATCATCTACTTATTAGAGTTAGGAATAAAATTTTGTTATTTTCAAAATATTGTAGGAAACATTTCACTGTAGATGTTAAGCCTCGAAGATAGTAAGAGTGTACAATTATTACAACTTGAATTTTAAATAAAAATTATCATTTTATTCTTTTTTCTCAGTTTTATTCTGGATCACACATACAAACATATTCATTGAAGAACAAACTTTCACACTTTCCAATATTCTTAGTCTAATGACTTTCAGTGACAATTGGTAGCATTTGAATGCGAATTGGAAAGTGAAATCAGGAATATAACTTAAAGTGACTTAGATATTTTCTTATCTGTGAAAGATTTCTGAGGTGAAGTCACCCAATAAAGTATGTGGATGGAGCTTCACATTTTATCTATTTACTTCACCTAAGTCAACTTAACCAATTTTACGATTATTAGTATCTTAACAAGCTGAATCATCTGGGAACATTGCAGAGAAAGCTTTTCAAACCCTAGAATCTGGGCAATATATTACCATAGCACAGTATGCAGCTCTTTATTGCCATTGAGGATCTGAGGGCAAATTCTGTAAATACAGAGCATATGCACATTTTAACAGCCTACCATGCCTTCCAGATGTATATATTCTCATAAGAGCACTTCACTCCAATAGTTTGTGAAACCTTTTAAAATCACCCTACTCCACATGAACTGATATGTCTATGACTGGATGAATTAAAGACATATTGTGGCTTTGCTCATGCTTGGGTTGGGGAGATGGCACATTTTCTAAGAGCACTTAATGCTCTTCCAGAGGTCTAGGGTTTTATTCCCAGCATACACATGGCAACACACAAGTATCTATAACACCAGAAGATCCAACGATCTGACTTGCACAGGTTCTTGAACACATTCAATGCACTGTATCTACATTCAGGCAAACAAACATACACATAAAATAAATAAAAGCTTTTAAAATTTATTAATTTAATAGAAATGCTTCATATTTTGTGTAAAAATGTTGACTTTGTCTATACATAAGGAGGAAGAAGCCCAAAAGAATGTGGTCAATTCTTTTGTTTAATAAAATTTAACAAGTTAGAATATAATTGCATTATTTCCCTCTTCTAATCCCTCCCTCAAACACATTCCATGTACACTCTTATATATATATATATATATATATATATAACCTTATGAATCCATTAAGTATGGCATGAAAGTCTATGATTTGAAGGTTGCCTACTTGGTATTGTGTTGGGGTAGTGTTAAGCATTCTAAATGTTAATTAATTGGTCCTGCTTGCTGTTTGTTACTTACCTTGTCTCTGATTGGTTAAATAAAATGCCGAGGCCTGAGAATGGGCAAAGACAGAGAAAGGTGGGATTTCCTGGGATTAAAGCAGGAAACCTGTGCTTTAGACAGAAGATTCAACATTCCAGCCAGGACCAGCAGGAAGGAGGCACACACCATGGGATGGATAAAAGAACCTCATTCCACATGGCCAGGAACATCAGCATACCATGGAGAATGGCAGTCAAAGGGGACATATGTATTGTATATATGGGGTCATATTTAGGTAATAGAATTATGAGCTAGCTTAGATGGGCTAGGATTGCACAACTCAGGCCAAGGCTTGTTAAAATCCACGCGGTATCTGTGTACGCATTTATAATGACTGCTTAAAGATTAATGGCTGCTGAACCAATTAACAATAACCTAAATACTCTTAAACAATTTAATTAATTATTTCTACAAATGGCACCCAGTGAGAACGTAATTAATTAATTTTTTTTACAGTATTGTATAGTCAATTGGGAGAAATCTACTCCCTGCCGAAGACTGCTTTTCCCCGTCTCACCATTCATTACTCGCCTGTATTTCTTTTTCTATAGTTGAGGCTCTATAAGATATCCTCATTAACCCATATTAGGAAGTCTCTTGGTGTTTTCCTTCTTCACGTACTGTTTAGACATCCATATTGATGAGACTTCATGGGTATAACTTCTCTGACATTTCTAGGCAATTTGCTGTGATCAGATTCTTAAAATACTATGTTTATGGAGGTGTACTAGTGAACAAATTTTTTCCTATGTGAGGAACAGGTAATTGTTACAGAATTCTATCTAACATGGTTGAGAGTGTGATGACTTTTTCTGGGAAGATGTGAAGAAATATCTATTTACCACTGATTGTGAAAACATTATTTGACTGAAGGAAGAATTCTAAGCACATCTTACAGAACAAAGAATTGGCTGTTTTTTGAGAACAGTTTACTTACCAGAATGTCCTCTGTGCCACTAATGGACAACTACACGACTGAAAATTTCCTCCTGCTCCATGCACAACTCACAAAAGATATACTGCTGCAAAGTATTTTGTGGGGGTTTAATATGTAGCTACATCACAAGAGTCCTGCTTCTATAAATTATTTTCTTCATATAGCTTCATGGAGAGGAGGCAACTCATAAGGATCTTGAGAAGGCCTGTGGACCCCTTGAGCATGTTCTTATACAAGAGTGTTAATAGAATTATGGTATGATTCTCAGATTCAAGGTAACAATGGTAATACCAACTCACAGGAAGCAGCAACACATATTTAACCTTTTTCTGATCTTATATGGTCATATATGCTACCAGTCCATGTATTATCTTACCCTGAAGGGAGTATAGTGTAAGTAGATGGTTAATTGGCCCTATTTATAGTTTATCATTGGGCTTCTCTGAGACAGCAACAGTAAAGACTACAACAGCCATAATCCATATTTAGTCAGGTATAAGTTTCTTACAGTTCACTTCACATGTTTATTAGAATTCAATACCTTAAACCAAAAAAAAAAAAAAGAAGAAGGGAAGAGGAAGAGGGGGTTGAGGGGGAGGAGGGTGGAAGGGTGGGACTGGAGGGGGGAGTAGGGAGGGGATTGTGATTGAGATGTAACTTGAAGAAATAAAAAATAAATTATTAAAAATAAAAAAAGAATTCAATACATGCTTATTTAGAAAACAAATAAATGTTGACGTTTCCTTCAGCTGCATACATCAACATGTATGAATCCCACTCTTAAAATGACAAGTTCATAAGCACACCATACCCATTTAACACAACAGTATCAGTGTCTCCTAATTGGGATCTATGATTCCCCTAGCCACAGGTTTTGCATAGACTTACAGTATTGAAGAATTGTATTAATTATTTTTTCGTGGCACTGACAAAATACTCAAAGAAACAACTTAAGAAACAGATTTCTTGAGTCACAGTTTTAAGCTGTATATATGTTTACATATATACAGTTTAATATGTATATATTACACAGTTTAATAAATATTCATATGCAGAAGACAAATATATATAGTTATTGTCTCATGTCTAATATCTCTATAATTTTCTATTATATTTGATATCATGTTTCACTGTTTCATAATTAATGCTTTTGGTTCTGTAAAATAGTTATATTGTTTAAATTAAGTGTCTCATCCAACTTAAATATATTTTCCCTTGGAACACAATTTGCAAATATTAGTCATTATTTATTTGGCAAATCATTATAATATAATTTCTCTTCCTAAAGGATTCAAAATCATTGAATAAATTTTGGTAGGATAGAAAAAAATACCTTCCCACTATTTCCAAGATTATGAGAAAATAAATTTCACTCTCTTTTATTTATTTTATTACCTTTCTTGAGGTATATGAGCTAAACTCTTATACTGACTTTGTACCTCTGTCCTGCTTTGATAAAAACCTAGGAAGACTGATGGTTGTATGAGCCTATAATAGATGATGTTGGTAGGGCCCAGGCCCAGGACTCTTGGTGGGGGATGAGCTGGCCCAGAGTCAATGACCCAGACCCTGGGAGTCCAGTAAGTGGATTCTGGGTTGTTGAATCTGCTCCAGATCATACCCATCCCCCAAGGGTTCTTGGCATGGGTTCAAGTAACATCACATGGCCAATGTTTTATTTTCAGTAAATGGAACATATTTGTAAAATTTTTAATTAAGTTGTACTTCTTATAGTTGACATGCAGAACTGGTTCATGAAAGCCAACTGTTACACTTAGAAATTCTGCTCCTGTTGTTTAGCCCAGCAACAGCTAGAATAATTATATAGAGAAATGGTTTAAGACCATATTATAAAAGTGGCACATATTCATTGTTTATCATTAATTTGTAAATATTTTAAAGTAATTTGCTTTGGATTACTATTTGGATATGCAATGATAAGGTTTTTTATTATTAATGTTTTTCAAGTTACATCTCTATCAAAGTCCCCTTCCTCCTCCCCTCCAGGTCTCACCCTCCCTTTCTTCACCATCTCCATCCTCTCCTTCTCCTGGAATGAGGGTAGCCCCCCAGGTATCAAACCCCCTCAGCTCATCAGTCACATAAGGACTAAGAGCTTTCTCTTGTACTGGAACTTGATATGGCAGCCCACCTATGGTAAGGTGTTCCAATAACGAGTAGGGTCCATTGTTGAGGGAAGGTCTAATATCATTTTTGATACATTGAATTCAATGCTGAGATCTGGTTACCTCCCCTTCTGAGGCATTCTTTGATTGGTTAATAAAAGTTGCTTATGGCCAATTAGCTGGGCAGAAAGAGTATGGGAAGGCGGGACTTCCTCAGATCAGCACAGGAACTCTGGGGACACACAGACACTCTCTCTCTTTCCGCTGGGAGACACAGAAGGAGACAGACATCTGGAGAAGGCTGGAAGGTACTCACAGGCACATGTTGGTTTGGGGTTAACTTAGAGTAGCTAATTGAGAGTCTGCCCAGCTAAAGGCTAAGCCTTAATATATTAAAAGGTCTTGGTGTGTTTAATTATTGGGGAAAGACTGTGGCAGCTTATAGGCCCTCAGACCAAGCAGTCCTGGGCTGTTGGATTCCCAGACGTCCCTTGAGCCCAGGCGAAACTCCCGCCAAGCCGCTGGTAATTCTACTGGCCTAATATAACAACTTATATTTATTAACAGAATTTAGGTTACAGGTGGTGTAGGCCACCACCCTTGGTCCTGGGTTTTTTTTCTCTAGGATAAGTTAGGCAACCGGTTAAGGCACTCAGGCCAGGCCTCCTGCTCCTCTGCAAAGCTGCCAGCTACTCCACTGGCCTAATATTACAGTTTATACTTACTAATAACTATATTAATTAATTAAATTGCAGTTTTCAGTCCATGACTAGCTGCTGGGTGGAGTTTTTCATGGATAGTTATGCTAAGTTCCTATCTATTTGGTTCTGTTTGTTGTAAGATGGTTATTCTGTGCTATATGGTTAATATCCACTTATAAGTGAGTATATACCATATGTATCTTTCTGTGTGTGAGTTAGCTCACTTAGGATGAACTTTTGTAGATCCACCCATTTGTTTTCAAATTGCATGATTTTCCTGTTTCTGATAGTTGAGGAGTATTCCATTGTATAAATGTACCAAGAGGGTTTTTTGTCTGTTTGTTTGTTTGTTTGTTTTTATCCATTCTTCAGTTGAAGGACGTCTGGGTTGTTTCCAGTTTCTGACTATTGTGAATAAAGATGCTATGAATAATGTTGAGGCAATGTTCTTGTGGTTTGGTGGAGTATCTTTTGGATATATGCCCCAGAACATTATGGCTGGGTCTTGAGGTAGAACTATTCCTAATTTTCTAAGATATCAACAGACTGATTTCTAAAGTGGTTGTAGAAGTTTACATGCCCACAAGGAATGGAGGAGGGTTCCTTTTCCTCCACATCCCCTCCAGCATATACTCTCTCTTGAATTTTGATATTAGCCATTCTGAGCAGTGTGATATGGAATATCAGAGTCATTTTGAGTTGCATGTCCCTGATGACCAAGGATGTTGAACATTTCTTTAAGTGCCTTTTGGCCTTCAGAGATTCCCTTTTTGTGAATTCTCAGTTTAGTATTCTGTTTTTTTGATTGGATTGTTTGGTTTGTTGGTGTTTAATTTCTTGAGTTCTTTATATATTTTGTATATTAGCCCTCTGTCAGAAATGGGGTTAGTGAAGATGTTTTCCCAACCTGTAGGCTGCAGTTTTCTTCTTATGACAGTGTGCTGTGCCTTACAGAAGCTTTTCAATTTCATAAGGTCCCATTTATTAATTGTTGGCCTTAAAGTCTGAGCTATTAGTGTTCTGTTCAGGAATTTTTCACCTGTACAATGTTTGTTTATTGTACAGGATTGAATTAGCTATTGTGGGTTTTGTTTTTCCATATGAAATTGAGAATTGTTCTTTCAAGGTATGTAAAGAATTGTGTTGGTATTTTGATAGGAATGGCATCGGATCTGTATATTGCTTTTGGTAGGATTACCATTTTTATTATGTTAATCCTACCTATCCATGAACATGGGGGACCTTTTCATCTTCTGATATCCTCTTCAATTTCTTTCTTCAGAAACTTGAAGTTCTTCTTGAACAAATCTTTCACTTATTTGGTTAGAGTTACCCCCAGGTATTTTATATTATTTATGGCTATTATGAAGGGTGTTGTTTCTCTAATATCTTTCTCAGCCCATTTATCTTTTGTGTAAAGAAGGGCTACTGATTTTTTACAATTAAATTTGTGTTCAGTCACATTGTTGAAGGAGCTTATCAGTTGTAGGAGTCCTCTGGTGGAAATTTTGGGGCAGTTTATGTATACTATCATATCATCTGTGAATAGTGATACTATGACTTCCTCCTTTCTAATTTGTATCCCCTTGATTTCCTTTAGTTGTCTTATTGCTCTGGCTAGAATCTCAAGTACTATGTTGAAGGGATATGGAGTGAGTGGTCATCCTTGCCTTGTCCCTGATTTTAGTGGCAATGCTTTAAGTTTCTCTCCATTTAGTTTGATGTTGGCTATTAGCTTGCTATAAATTGCCTTTATTATGTTTAGGTATGGTCCTTGTGTACCTGATCTCTCCAATACTTTTAACATGACAGGGTGTTGGATTTTGTCAAATGTTTTTTCAGCATCCAATGAGATGATCATGTGTGGTTTTTTTCTTTCAGCTTGTTTAAGTAGTAGATTTTCGTATGTTGAACTACCCTGCATCTCTGGGTAAAGCCTTCCTGATCTGGTTTATGATACTTTTGATGTGTTCTTGGATTCAGTTTGCAAGTATTTTATTGAGTATTTTGCATCTATATTCATAAAGGAAATTGGTCTGAAATTCTCTTTGTTTGGTCTTTGTGTGGTTTAGGTATCAGGGTGACTATGACCTCATAGAATGAGTTTGGCAGTGTTCCTTCTGTTTTTTTATTTTGTGGAAGAGTTTGAAGAGTTTTGGTATTAACTGTTCTTTGAAAGTCTGGTAGAACTTTGTGCAAAAACCATCTGGCCCTGTGATCTTTTTTTTTTTTTTTCCAGTTGGGATTTGTTTCCCAACATTTATTTATTTCTTCAAGTTACATCTTAATCACACTCCCCTCCCCCACCCTCCTACCCTCTTCCCCCTCACCTTCCTATCTGCTTTTTTTAAATTTGAGGTGTATTTTTCCTCCCAACAGCTCCCCCTTGTAGTCCAATAAAAGGCTCTTTTTCTTATAACAATAAATATAATAAAAAACAGCAAGAACAATTAGGACACAATTATTAAAATTATAAGGTATAACAGCATACATTCCCAATGTTCAGTCCATATGTATTTGGCAACTGATATTAATACTCTATTATCTATCTATCTTGATGAGTTTGAAGTTCTATACCTAACTCAGTTTCCATTCTAACTTGCATTACCAACTTAAAAAGATCTTCTTAGACCTATAACATCCTTTTAATTCCTAAACAACTTAAACTTTAACTGCAAGACTATAACTATCAAGTCTTCAACCACCTTCTAGAGACTTGAGAAGAATAAAGACATTTGAATAAATTGGAATAACTGCTTTTATTTCCTTAGGGGTTATAGGATTATGTTAATAGTTTACCTGATCTTGATTTAACTTTAGTAAGTTGTATCTTTCTAGAAAGTCATTCATTTCATTTAGATTTTCCAATTCTGTGGAATATAGGCTTTGAAATAAGACTGAATCATTTGTTAGATTTCCTAGATGTCTGCATTTTTATCCCCCTTTCTTTTTTGATTTATTACTTTGGATACTGTCTCTCTGCCTTTAAGTTTGGCTAAGGGTTTTTCTATTTTGTTGATTTTTCTCAAGGAACCAGCTCTTGGTTTCATTAATTCTTTCTATTGTTCTCTTTGTTTCTGATATATTGATTTCAGCCTTGAGTTTGATTATATCCTGCCAGGGCTAGAGAAATGGCTCAGAGATTAAGAGCACCAACTGCTCTTCCAGAGGTTCTGAGTTCAATTCCTAGCAACTACATGGTGGCTCACAAAAATGCATAATGAAATTCAGTGCCCTCTTCTGGCCTGCAGGCATACCTGCAGACAGAGTACTGTATACATAAAAATAAATAAATAATCTTAAAAAAAGATTATTATTAATTATTATTATTATTATCTACTCTGCTTGGGTATGCTTACTTCTTTTTGTTCTAGAGCTTTCAGGTGTGCTTGTAAGTCACTAGTATGAGAACTCTCCAATGAGACAGCACTACTCTTCTGAATCTGTATTCAAGTACCATAATCTGATTAGTCTTAATTTGAACATTATTGTGGTTTTTGTACATTGGAAATAGATGGTCATTAAAATTTTTATATTGATTCACTATTTTTTTCATTGCCTAAAATTGATAGCCTGGTATGTGGGGGCAAGCCTTTAATCCAAATACTTGGAAGATAGGGGCAGGAAGATTTATAGTTCCAGGCTACCCTGTTCTATAGAGTAAGTACATGGTCAGGCAGGGGTACACAGAAAAAAAAATTTTCTCAAAAGCAAAACAAAACAAGAACATAAATAATAACAAAAACAAAATGAAAACAAGGAAAAAGAAGATGATGGTGTAGAAATTAATTATTAGTATTTTAATTATTATATTTAGTGCATTACATTAAAATAAGTGTAGTTTACACCTGTATTCACTATAAAGTGAAAGACATTTTAAACAGAAAATACTCTAGCCCACTTTGAAGGTCATTTAATTTATCAAAGAATTTGCATATGTCATTGACAATGAATTCAATTCTGTATATAAGACTGTATTGTTTCCTGATCCTTTAGTTTTAGATGTAAAAGAAAACAAAAAACATATATTCATGGTAGATCCACAGTTAATCACTCACTTCGATGATTTCATGCTATTCATTACTAACTACCATTATTCAAAGTGCATTTCTGTGACATATAGTTTATTCCAAATATAGTAAAAATCTGATAGTAAATATTTGGATATTAACCAGTTACATTGAAGTTAAAAATCAATTCAAAATCAAGCTAAATATGTTTTGTGTGTCCTTGTCTTTGTGAGACAGAGAGTACATGTGAGATCTGTGCATATGTGTATGTGTATATGTGTATGTGCATATGTGTATGCACATATGTGTATGTGCATATGTGGAGACCAGAGTGTCATTTCTTAGGTGCTCTCTCCCAATTTTTTCATATTGAAATAGATTTTTTAATGAATTATAATCTGCTGAAATTTTCCTCCATACCTCACTTCTCATCAGAATCCACATTCTTTCTGTCTTTCTCTAGAAAAAAGCAGGCAACTAAAGACTATATTATAAAGTAAGATAAAATAGTAATTAAATTGGAATAGGATAAAACAACAAACAAACATATTAAAAAAAAGAGCAAAGAAAAAGCATAAGAAACAAGTATTGTTGAAGAGACACACATGTTAGCACACACAAAAATCCTGTAAAAACACAAAGCTAGGAGCCATATTTTATGTGCAGTAACCTGTAAGGTAAAAAATAAAGACAGAAGTGAAGGAAGGAAGGATAAAAGCAAAAAAATGAAAGTTAAAAATAAATAACTAATGCCTACATTAAATATTAAGAGGCAAAGAAATTCCAAAGAAGTCTTTGAGTTTATTTTGTTTTAGCCTACACTTCAGAGTGGTTTGTATTACCAGTGATATGCTGCTGGAGGAAAAAAAAATCATTTGGAAGTAGTTATCAACTGGAGATAACTTCTGGTTTAGGGTGGGGTTTGAGTCCATTGCTCCTCTATTCCTATTCTGAGGTCTAGGCTTGAAAACTTCCTGGATATGTACTCACCCACCCATTTAGAAAAGACTTTGTTCTATGCTCCTTTATCAGATATTACTGGGTATTACTGTGACTTATTTGATATCAGTGCTTGAATCTCCTGCGTGAATCTGAATAGTTCTCTTAAAAATTAATGTAAAACTTCACAATATCTATCCTTTTAAAAATTGCACATGCTCAGACGTTGGAAGAATATTTCGACTGTCACCCAGATCCAAAGCTGCCAGATCTCCATGGCACAGGGCAACAACAGGATGTCTGAGAGGAGGCCTGGTTAGGACCCAGTATTGATGGCGTAGCAGAAGCCAGAGTCCTCGAACCAGACCAACGACTCATTGCAAAGAACATTTGCCAGTAAGGAAGTGTGGACAAAAGGGTATACTGTGGATCACACTGTATGTACTACATACTACAACTTCCATGATGAGGTATTTTCTATGCTTTGTCTTGTTTGTTTGTTTTTTATTTTCTTTTGTGGGAAGGCTGCAAGGGCAGAGTGTGAATATGAAGGGACAGGGAGGCAAGTGGGGCTGGGGTGCATGATGTGAAACTCACTAAGAAGTTAAAACAAAACAAAACTGATTTAAAAAAATAAAACAGTCATTAAAAAAATTGCACATGCTCAGACGTTGGAAGAATATTTCTATAAATTCCACTCTTATATGTCTAGTGAAGAATGTCTAGAAAAGCAGTGGGAAGCTGTGCAGCACGCAGAGAATGCTCCAAAGGGACATTGTTTCCACAACAGATACACAAACCAACCACACATGATCCTTCTTGTCTCTAACTCTCAAAGGTTGATTTGGAAGAAGACAACAGAAGGATTTGTAAGGCTGACACCATGCTTTTTCTCAGGCCTTCACTGAAAGGCAGGTATCTGGTTGGCAGCACAGCAGGTACATGAGTGTTATTCATGGGCTAGGTTTTCTCTTGTTGTCCTATTCTAGGAACTGTTCAAATTGTAAAAAGATAGGAAAATCCTTTTCTCTGAGGCATTGACATATAAGGTGGGTTAGGAAAAATAGCAAACTAACAATCAAGAAGAAACTTTTATTCACTGATTTGTTTAATAATTATTAACATAATAAAAGAAATATAAAAGTTTTAGGGTGAAATGAGGCATACTTTTATTAGGACATCAGAAAAAATATAGAATAAAGACCTTTGATCAATTAATGATTGGAAAAATCCTTAAAGATTAGCCAGCATCATGGCTACTCTGGCTGGAATACAGACACAATGTTAGCACACAGCTTTAAACCCTCTGGCTGGAATACCCATAGTACACACTTTTAATTCCAAACAATGTAAAGTTAATTTGTAGAAGGAAGCACTCATGTTTGTAAGTGATGTCTAATTTAGAGGTAGAATGATGAATCAGAGAAAGAATTGACAAAATAGGATATGCCCAATTCCCACAAGAACAGAGGGGAAAGAAGAGACTTTAAAGGGGGCCTTCAGAATGACTAAAATAAAAACCCCAGTGACTACACATGCTGGCAAGGTTGTGGAGAAAGGAGAACATTCCTCCACTGCTGGTGGGGATGCAAAGTTGTACAATGACTTTGGAAATCAATCTGGCAATATCTCAGAAAATTGGGAATAGGACCACCTGAAGACCCAGCCATACCATCATTAAGTCATTGAATCAATTAATTAAGAACTGCCTGGCATTGGACTTCCTGCTAGATATGCGTATGCTTATTTTTAGAACCATTTTGTATCACATTCTGTCCCTAATGGAATGGTGAAATTATCCTATTTGATACAGGAAAGTCATTTATATTAGTGACTGGTGGCTGAGAGAATTGTAAAAAAAAAAAAAGGCTGCTTTCCTAGATGAAGTATTTTTAAAAAAATAAAAATAGAATGATTCATTAATGTTTGAGTTTGGAAATAGAACCCTGTCCTCTGCAAAGCGAAACACAACTGCACTAAACTTTATTGTTTTGGATGAAATCTGCACTCATTATGAGACTCCAAGACACAATATTGAATTAGGAATGAAACACTATTCCCAAAAGAAATGATAATATTTTAATAGGGAAAGGAAGCAGCATAAAGCCTTAAAAATACATTGTAATGAAGTTTGAATAAGGAAATCGAACAGGAAACTTGAACTTGAGGCAAGTGAACAAGGTTAAGAACAAATGAAACCTCACACTGGAAATTCCCAGCAGATGCAAACATGCCTTAAGGATTATCTCCTTAAAAGAATTCAGTGAAAAGTTTGTGGAAAGTTAACTTTTGTTCTTATAATATTGGAATGTCTTTTCTTGTTGAGTTAATATTTTTTACTTATAGTTTGATTATGACATGTAGGGTTTCACTTTTGCAGGCCTGCAAGGGGCACATGTCAAGAAGGGTAGGAACATTCTACACACCAAATTGTTCTCTGTATTAAAGAGATAATGCTTTGTCCAAAGTTGGTTATAAAAATAAAACAAAATACTCAAAATTTTAGAAAAATCTCCAATATAACCATGTAGAAGAATAACTCAGTAAACATCTTGTCTATGTTAAATCAAAAACTCATTTAGAGGAAACTATTAATTAAATATTTATCAGCATGACAATTATTGAGAGCTTGTTTGTTCATTTTTAGCTTTGATATGAATTTACAAAATTTCAATATGTGATATTCAGTGGACTTCAGAGTATCTCTTCTAATTCTCCAAAATCTATGTAGAGAGTCAACATTTCTTTAAAGTGGACACTATTCTTCTACATACAATTGTAATTTCTTTTAGAAGAATACCTAACATTCACACTGAGTTCATTTGCTTTGTAACATAAGGAAAATGAAATAAAAATATGTTTCAAAGTGGATTTAAAAGGATAAGAGGTAGGTAGTCCTAAATAGAAGTAAGTCCAAATAGAAACTGAAAACTTTTCATTTTACAGATAAAAATCCCATGTTTCATGAATTTAAAGATTTTGTGCACATCCAGCTATTACAGGATCCTTTGTCTAAAAAATTGTTAGATGACCTCCTTACTAATTTATGTAAAAGACAGCTTACCTCTGTACTGTCCAAATGCAAAAGTTACCTCTCTTTAAGTTAGAATATATTTCCTTTAAGACAATTTAATAAAAAATTTAAATGTAATGGTAGTAAGATATATGCAAGACCATCTTTATGTTGAATTGACACACAGAGACAGAATGAGCATGTTTTATAGTTTAGTCTATATACATTCCACTATTTTAATTTAATTTAAATTTATGACACTTGGATTTAATCAGAATTACAATTTATTAATTTAAAGACCTACTTTTTTACAATATGTATTCTTTCACTTTCAAAATGTATTTTAACTATAAACTATTTTATACTATAAAGTGTATGTATTATGCAATACATAAGTTTTAATGTATATATATATTGTTGTATTTGAATTGTGTTACATATATTTTTCAAATGTTATTTTTTTAGATAAAATAATATACTTTTTTCTAGTCACTTGATTTTTTTTTTTTTTGGTATTTTGCAAGTATCTTCCATAAAGCTATTTTTATGGACAACTCAATAGGGACAACTAGGAAACCCCGTTGTATTCCTGAAGCTTTGGTTAATTATCATGAGCTAGATATGAAAAACATTCATGTTTTACTGTCACAGTTTTCAGTGATAGAAATCAGAAAGCAAAATATCCACAGGATTATTTCTTTTGGGGAATTTTTGAGGAGTCTGTTCTTCAGCAATCTCCTAAATACTGAAGATTATCTAAATATTTCACCTAACAGAGGCAGCATTTGGTCTTTGTCCTCACAGGACACTCGATTTTATGTGTTTTTGTGTTCTTTCTCTTTGCATCAGGGCATCAACCATACTGGATTATTATTATGCACTTTAGTGGAGACAGCAAGGCTTCGTCTCATCTTCATCATACATACGGAGACCTTGGTTCCTAATACAGTGTCAGTTAGAAGGATTGAGACAGATTTCAACATGTTTGTGGAAATACAATTCATCACAGGGAAAAAAAAAAAAAAACCCTATATTTTGGTTTCTGCCGGAGCTTTCATAATTAAGCATTAATTTCTTGGTAAAATTAGTGGTTTCTTACAAGATAAATATGTGTTAGATCTTTTTCACTCTAATGAAATACATGATATAAACACCTTAAGGGAAGAAAGATTTATTTTGCCTCAAGGTTTTAGAATCTTAGATGGTACTTAACTGTGTTGTGTATAAGTTGAAGTGAGATAGACTCTCATGATGAAAAACATGTGTCAGAGGAGGCTGCTACTCACCTCAAATTGATCAATAAACTGAGAGGGAAGAAGGAGAGATAACATAGCTAGATGGAGAAGGTATGGGAGGTTACATACTTGCTGACATACTTCTTATATTTCTCCATTCTTCCAACCTGGACCACACTCCTAATAGCCAATTCAGCATGAATTCTTCAAGGGGGTAACCTGTTGGTGAAGTTACCACTCTATTACCCAATTTTCTTTCAATTTTACCACCAGCTGGAAACAAACAAACAAATTAACAAATGTGCTTTTTTTTGGAAGAATGCATATAGACAGAACTATTTGTGCAAACCCTAACACTGTGAAAAAGAAAACACTAAGATATAAATAGTTAATGTAGTTAATGTTTATAATGACCCTGCTAAATGCCTACCAGGAATAACTATATTCATTAATTACCAAAATTCATAACTTCCTTGTTGATCATTAATATCTTATATTGCAAAAATAATAGTAGACATAGCCCGGAGGCCTATTGGAAAGAGTAAAATTAATATAAGACTTCTGATTCTATGGCAGGATAATAGAGAAAGGAAAGAGCAATCAAAGATTAATATGTGCAAGAAATCAGTCAATAGGGAATGACCAGAGGCGAATCTCAATGGGTCTTCAGACATAGAACAGAATATACTCAAGTGAATCCCTTGGTATATGGAAGTAGAAAAGATGAGTACTATGTAGATTGCCTCTAAATGCCATGCACTCTTTGATCCTTTGGCTTTTGCCTGGGTTCACTAGCCTACTCCCATTCTAGGGGTGCTTTTTCTTTCTTAGTAAACTCTCTGTGTTTCTATTCCTAACCATGTGTACCTGATACAATTCTTTGGCCTCTTGGAAGGTGTCCTGGGACTCAGTTCCATGTCTGAAACAAACACAATTCTCAATTTAAGGATTTAGGTACTGTGACTACTTGCCATTTCTGTAGGGCATATGAGGGAAGTATGTACTTTCAGAAAATACTTCCTTACCAAGACTGAGTATAGCACATTTATCCAAGTACTTCTGTGGCAGAATGGACAAGCAAAACTCTACCTTTAAAAGTAAACTTTCTAAAGAAATGTAATTTCAGGTATTGGCTTACAAAATTATAGGGAAGGAAAAAAGTGTTTGAAAGGCAAGCTGCCAAACATAGCTTGCTGAAGAAATTATGGGATTTGTTGTTTCAAAAAAAAGTTTTAAAATACATACACACACACACACACACACACACACACACACACACACACACACACTGGACACAGTTTTTGTGTCCAGATTTAGGAGGTTTGTTTGTTTAGTCAAGGAATTGTTTTCAAAGTCACTGTAAATAAACTTTTATCCAAGGGAGTCACAAAATTGTAAGCAGTCTTCAGAAGGTAAAATGATATTTAAATAGAGAAAATTACCATTCCAGAGATATTCTATGTCTGATATCCAGTAATCTGCATTCAAATAGAAGATTAAAATAGACCTGCTGAGCCTATCTGATGCAGAATGGATGGGCATCTGGAAAAATAAAGTATATTTTGAGGCATGGTAATTTTTGTCCTTTCATTTTGTCAGAGATTAATGACTACAGGCATTTGGTTGCACTCTTTTATTCTAATTTATTTTATTGGGAACTCTTGGCTAGAATTGCTTATATTTTAAAGCTAATGAAACCTGAATTTTTTTACTATACATTATGAAAACATCATAGCTTAGGAAAAACATGCACTATTATCCATTCACTTATGATTATGGCAGTGAAAAGTATACAGTAACATCTGTTGAAATGATTAATTTACCTTGTATAAAGTATCCATACATAGAGTTATATCAACTATATAGATAGAGTAGAAAAACTGCAGGCTGTCATTTTTATGGTATACTTAAGTCTGTTAATATTTATAGAAATATTGACTAGGATATTTTCTCACTAATGAATTGACTTTTTTCTTTTCCCACTTTTTAAACATTTCTACTGTCTTCTGTTTTCCACAATTTATCATTTGAACACTGTTGTTTTGCTGAAGTTTTAGGCATAATCTCCAGATCCAGTAGTATTAACATTAAATGAGTTTAGGCCACATTTCTCAATATAGTGAAATGTTGACTTACCCTATTTATTGCTAAATTTTAACTATGATACTTTCCAGACCTGCTTCTCATTTGACTATTAATTTCAGTTTTATATTCATCAAGGTTTTGAGTTGTATGTGGTTTTTAATATTGATATGATATTCACATGCCTTCCCAGTGAGAAATCACTCTGCACTTCTAGAGATGAATAAAGGGGGAAAAAAAGCTCTTTAATATAGTGTTTTTTCAAGCTCTGACTACTGCTCAAATAGAAGATTTAACTTACTTACATAAACCTTAGGCTTATGCATTCCATAAACACTGTCATGTATAAATGTCTTTCAGGTTCTGGCCCCAGGTTAAACTTTGAACAACTTAAACAGAATTAGCAGACTGCAAATCTGACTACTTGGCCAGAAGTGAGATTTACACAGCACAGATTATTGCCAGAATTATTTAAGTAGATTAGTGTTGTTTCTTTCGAACAGTTGTTACCTAGGGTCATCTTGCCAAATTGGTAGTAAGTAAAGGTAGCTAAGCTGCCCCTTAGGGACATGTTTTTCTGTAAGGGGATGGGGCTATTGGCCTTTTCTAAATTAGACTTTTCTCCTTTTGTTATGGCAATGGGGCTTAACTGGAGGCCACTCTTGGTGAACAAACATTAATTAACATCCTAGCATCCTAAATATTCCCAATCTGTAACAGGCTAGCTTAGCACACTACTTATTTTTGGGGTATTTTGGAGACAGTCCTCAGCTAAATTCTAGCAAAATGTGTGTGATTTAATGTGTTTTAAGTAAATCTATTCCCACATTCTTTATAGCAACAATTTTTATCACTTTCTTTTAAATTATCACCTCTATTCCTAATCCATTATTCCACTTAATCCTACTGAACAGTGTTTCTCTCTTGTTGATCCCTGATTTGCTTCTTCTTGGGTTATAGAAACAGCTTCAGAACATTTTCAGTATTCTCAGAACTTAATGCTGGTGGCTCTGTGGATATAATCCCCTTTACTTAGCTTTCCCTCATTCTCTGGTCTTACCTTTAAATCAACAGTTCCATGGTGAGCACTACATCTCTTATTAGTAAGAAATCACTCACCGCTGCCCAAAAACCTCACCTAAAAGATCTTGCTGATGTTGCTTTATATGTTGCTTTTTATAAATAAACATATATATATATATATGTTTATTTATTACTTCAGGTAACATCTCCATCACAGTACTCTCTTTCCCCTCCCAGTCCTGCCCTCCCACACTCTACCCCCTATCCCTTCCATCCCACTCCTCTGGAGAGGAGTGTCTCTACATATCAGTCCCCCGCCACAGTTCAGCTGTCATATGAGGGCCAAGAGCCTCCTCATACACTGGGCAGCTACAAGGCAGCACCACTAGGACAAAGTGTCTCATTGACAGGAAATAGAGTCTATGTTCCTGTTCCCTTTGGTGCATTGGCTGTAGTATAGATATCCTGTACTATATGGCTAAAATCCAATTATAAGTAAATAGATGTCATGTGCATCCTTCTGAGTCTGGGTTAGCTCACTCAGAATGAGCGTCTTTAGTTCCATTTTTTGTCTGCAAATTGTATGATTTCGTTGTTTCTGATGGCTGAGTAGTAGTACATTGTGTAGATGACCACAGTTTTTTTTTTTTTTTAATCCATTCTTTGGTTGAGGGACATCTGGGTTGTTTTCAGTTTCTAGATATTACAAATAAGGCTTCTACGAACATAGATGAGGAAACGTCCTTGTGGTTTGGTGAGGAATCATTTGGATGCATACCTAGAAGTGGCATGACTGGGTCTTCAGGTAGAGCTAGCTATTCCAAGTTTTCTAAAATATTGCCAGTCTGATTTCCATAGTGGTTGTACAAGCTTGCACTCCCACCAGCAATGGGGGAGTGTTCCCCTTCCTCCACTACCTTGCCAGCATGTGCTGTCATTTGAGTTTTTGATCTTAGCCATTCTGACAGGTGTGAGATGGAATCTCAGAGTCATCTTGAGTTGCATTTCTCTGATGATTAAGGATGCTGAGCATTTCTTCAAGTGTCTCTCAGCCATTAGGGATACCAGAACACTTTAATTTCAGTTAAAAATTTTTTAGAAGTGAAATAACACTTTGACATGGCTCAGTGGATAAAAGTTGGCTGCCATTGAGACACAAAACCTGAACTTGATTGTCAGAAACCATATATAGAAGAAGGAAAGTTATCCTCTGATTTCCACACATACATTGTGATATACATCTGTAAATGCATATATACACACTTGCACACACATACACAAATAAATAAATAATAAATAAATAAATAAAATACCGGTACACATAACAAAATACCAAATTAGCTGTTCACTCATATTATAAATGACACTCCTGGAATTTTGATAAAATGCTGTGTTTAACACTGTAATAGGAGAGTTCTAATTAGTTTTGATCTTTAAATCAGGTTCATTCAAAGACAGATAAGGATAAAATAACAGTAGAGAAAAAAACAGCATTTTCTTATGAGGGTGTGAGCATTTCCTTTGAAATAAACATTTTAAAAAAAAGTGTAAATAATTTAATCTCACCAAACAAGGAAATTAAAATGACGAGCTGTGTTGTGTTGTGGTGCATTTACACAATGGAATACTACTAAGCAAATAAAAACAAGGAAATCATGCAATTTGCATCTGAATAAATGGAACTAGAAAAGCTCATCCTGAGGGAGCTAACCCAGACTCAGAAAGATGCAAAGGACACTTATTTACTTATAACTGGATTTTAGCCATATAGTACAGGATAACTGTCCTACAACCAACACACCAAAAAATTCAGGAACATAGACTTCGTTACCTATTAATGAGACAATTTGCCCTAGGGGTGATACCATGTAGGCCCCCAGTGCAAGAGGAAACTCTTAGCCCTCATATGACTGCTGAACTGAGGTGGGGCTGGTATGTAGGGGTACCCCACTCCGGAGGAGTAATATAAGTGGAAGAAGCAGGAGAGCGTGGGAAGGCGGGACTGGGGAGGGTGGAGGGAGGGGACTGTGATGTAGATGTAACTTGAATAAATAAACATTAAAAAAAAGAAGTGGTAATCAACACCCTAGAAATGATATATACTTCAACTTCACAGAATAAATGAATTCTTTGCTAAGAAAGATAAAAATTTTCTTTCATGAATCAATCATTTATAATATTTTATATAAATATTTATATAAATAAATCAATATTTATAATATTTTAATGCATATGAAATAAGAAACATTATAAATAAATAACATAATTGAACTACTTAGTTATTTCCACAGTATAGATATAATAAATAACTTCTACATCTCTCCTCCCTCTCCCTGCCTCCCGCCTCATCTCTCTCTCTCTCTCTCTCTCTCTCTCTCTCTCCCTCTCCCTCTCCCTCTCTCTCTCTCTCTCTCATGGTGGGGATTGAACTCAGAATGTCAGAATACAATGTGCTGTTTATTCCTATGCTTTAGTATCTGTTGCTTTTCTATCCAGTCCAGACTTCTTCATTCTTCAAAAAAACAAAAACAAAAACAAACCAAAAAACTAAGAAACTCCCATATAAATGAGCTAGAACAAATCAGCTTTCTCAGCAGCATCTCACACCCTGATGATTACTTGGCACACAGTAAATTCTTTTAATATTTTTCTCTTGTGCTGATAGTAAACATGCAATGAATACCATTAAAATTAGTCTTGAATGCCGCCTAGAAATAGTGTAAGGTGGTAGGTTTAGTGTTAGCATATATAGCATAGGGAACTTGGAATAAGGCTGGACTTTTAAGATAAAAGACTTCATCCAAAGTGACATGTCCTTAGGAACTCACCAAGGACCAGGACCTCTTTGATCTTGGGGCTGGGGGCAGGACATGCTCCCTGAGGTACCCGTCATTCGCAGCTCTCTGCAAAGGGCATCTGAATGACAGGCCCTGAGGCACCTGCCCACATCTGCTGACTGCCTGTGAATTCTCCCCTCTGCAAAAAGCTTTTCTGAAAAAGACTGAGCCCCTGGAACTAACTTTAAAAAGTGCACAAAAGCTTCTGCCGACAGGTGAAGATATATAAGGTAGGATCCACGTGAACGCTGGGCAGGCTCTCTCTCTCTCCTGTTCCTGATTCACTCAAGGTTTTCCTCCACTGGCCAAAGAGCATGCATCACAGTCTCATCAGAAAGTTTCACCCTCTGATGTTGACCCTCTTTGGGTCTGAATCAGGACAGATTCTCCCTGAGATTCATGAGATTCATGAGTGCTCAGAAACGGGGCTCCAGGACTTCAGGCCTTTGCAAGCCATAAGCATCTGAATGGTTGAGCTGCCTGGGAAATTTCCACATGTTAATTGGTCTTAAGACCACAAGGGGACAGAATGAAATTCAGAGATTTTAATACTAAGAAATTGTATGAAGACCAGCCATCCATCAGGACCCATGGTCAGAGAAAAGTATCCTTTTGAGAAACCTTAAGTTAATGTTAAATTTTTGTATTATAGACTAAGAAGTTTTAGGTGTTAGGTTTCAGAGTTAGGATTTGGGTTTAGGATTTAGGAATTTTATAGACAATTTTTGGTAATTGTTAATTATTGATAAATATATGTGTGATAAATAAAAATTTACTGCTACAGTGAAATAATAACAACATCTCAACACACATCTAATTCTCAGTGAGATTCACAAGGAGCAAATTCTTCAGTGCAGCACACTGGATTCCTTCGTGGGGCCCTGGGAATTATTACATGTACTTGTTTGCCTATTATATCGATGAAATTTTCATACTGTAGTATCTCTGATTTACTTTTGTGCAACATTTGTCAGTGAGGGCTGCCTTGATTTTCTGTTTTTATCTTCTATTCAAAATCCATCACTAATCCCAGAGGACAACAGATGTTTCTCTTCTGCTGATAACAGCTGGTGATATATATATGTATATATATATATATATATATATATATATATATATCACGGAAATCCTTATACTTTTTTTTTACATTACTTTTTCCAAGTTGAATCCTTTCTATGGATGGAGAAGTCCTGTGGGACAGTAACAATCTATAACACACAAAAGAAAAGAAATCGTTTATGTATTTTATAGGATGTACAATATCTATTTCTCTGATTTTCAAGAGTGAGAGCTTACATACCCTTGGGGAAATAGTGATTTTATGTCAGTAGATGTTTTGATAGTATTTTTCCAGCAGTTTTAGTTTCAGCAAAATCAAGAGGAAGGCAAAGAAATAAGCCATATATATCTACTTGTTGCTAATACTGATAAAGCCTCTCCCATTGACATCATCATTCCCTTGCTATATGGTACATTCATAATCACTTATGGAGCCAAGTTGATGGACCCCTGTCACCTAAAATTCATAGTTCATATTTTTTGTGGTCTGAAGCACATTTGACATTTTTTCGAGAAATTTGTAATACCATTTACTGACAACTGTAATATGAAAATATTTTCATTTCCTTAAAATTCTCCTGTGCTCATCACAGGCACCCTTTTCTACCTTAAAGGCCACAGCCTCTGTTGGTCACTGTTTTCTTTTCTACCATCTCTACCATTTTTGCTTGTTTTTATTAGAGTACTCTCTAATTTGAATAAAATAGTGTAGTCACCTTTCAGATAAGGTTTTTTCACTTACTTTTATATATTTAATTTCCTACGTGTCATTTCCTGGTTTGATAACACATTTCTCTGCAGTCTTGAATAATGTTGGGAATATACTCAATGTTGTCCATCCATCTGCATAGAGCATCTTGGTTGATTTCATGTTTTGAAATTGCAATAAAATGCAAATATCTAGGATCAGTAATGTTTTTGTATTCCATGAGTGTTTGAATCCTCCTGATTTTGCAATAGTTTATTTTATACATCATTTTGATGTACTTATTAGTATCAAAGCTGCCTTACGAGCTGAATGAATCACCCACAAGGAAGGTCACATTCTTCTTCAAGTATGAAAACACATTTCTTTTTTACTATTTGCTTCTGTTTTTATTTTCCAAGAACAGCTTATATAACTAATTTTTTTAATGAATGGAAAGAACTAAATAGTTTTGAAAAGCTGTGTTCAGACAATTCTATGAGCAGTAATAATTCTTTTCCTTATTGTAATGGTGTATCAAAAGAGACTCATAAATCACATATTTCATTCTGTGATTTTTTTTCTTTATCCCAACTCTTTCATTGTTCTGTTGCTGTCTTCAGAACTCATATTCTCAACTAAAATCTCAACTAAAAACATCTCCTGCATCTGAACATTTTCACAGCACTTTGCTTTGTCCCTGTGCACCACCTAAAAGCTGGCTATCAGCTAGAAATGACACAGCTTCCCCAGTTCGCTCTACCCCACCTACATTACTGCTGCAGACAACAATGACTTCCAATTCCCTTTCTAATGCAGTTTCAGGATCATTGCTGTCCCAGTCTCAGTGTTAAAAGCATCTGTTCCTGGGGAAATTGTGCCATCTGGCTGTACCTATTCCTTCAACTACTCAATTTTAGTCACCATTACTTTATCAAGTTTATTATAACTCCCTCTCATTTATTGAAGTTCAGTACATGGAATAAATGGGTCATTTCCTCTCTAAGTTCTGTCATTATTTTGGTTGACTGCCACTTCCTCGTGGACTCTGTCTAGCACTGTACTGCACATGTGTTGTTTTCCAGCACTGAACATGCCCCCATTGCTGTCTCCCAAATGGTCCGTTCTTATACTTTTCTTTTCTGTACAAGAGAATATGATAAAACTTTTTCTTTTACATGCATGTAATCAGTCACCTGTTCATTTGTTTACAATAGTGTTCTCATTCTAATACTTGAAGGAAAAATATGAATAGGATGAAATGTTTTAATTTCCAAATAAAGTGAGGAAGTAAATTTTCTTTTCTTTTCTTCTGTCTAGTGCTATTTTGACATTCCTTTCTCATTTTCTAAGCGGTGTTTATCCATTTCATGATCACACATGCATTATATATGTTTCTATATTCTTCTCTCTTTAAATGATACGACGTGTTTAAAACTATTTAACAATGTAAAATAGGCAAAGAAAAGGAGAAACTATAAAACAATGGACATGAAGCTCTTTCATCTTCTTCAAACTAAGATTTCTTTGTAAAGTTTATATTTTTCCTCTTTTAAAAGCAATTGTCAGTTATTCTTCTAAGAATGCCTATCTCAGTGTTATCTGTGCTATATCCCCAAACAACTTTTATACACAATAGGAATTTTATTAATTACATTAACAGATGAAGGTTATGATATTATTTATCCCTGTTATTTTGGAGTAGCCTCTTATATGCTCTTCATTGTCACTATACTTTCAATAAAACTATATCTTTTCATTTGCTTTTTATTACATGCAGTTTCATGACTCAAGCATGTCTTCTTCTGTTATTGTATTAAATATTTATGGGTCTTACATTACCAACTAGGACAGTACTGTACCATGCACAGAACCGCAATTCAATTGACAAAACCACTAGCCTCGATGTGCTTGGCCATAAAACTAAACAGATCACTATTAGTGCTGTGAGTGATGCAGTCCTGTATATACTGTGCTCCAATATTGACATCAAGCACGTTTCCGGTTCTACATAGGGCACAGTTATTTAACACCTTCAGAAAATATACTAAAATAGTAATTTTATGTTGCTTGCACACATCACAAATTCAATTTGGGTGAAGAGAACCTATTTCCACCCATATAGAAAAGGCAACTGTTGTCTAGGTGCCTCACAATTACTTTTTTATTTTTTAGGGTTAAAATGTGAATCCTTCAAGTTTCATTGTGCTAAGGGGGGGATGGGTAGGGATTTTATTTTTGTTTTACTCGGAGAACACTTATCTCTACAGCCTTGTATGCAGTCAAATACAGTACATGTAGGTAGGTTGATGGGCAGTTTCCCAGCTCAGAATACTAATCACTATTTAGAAGAAACAACTCGTGGGAAGTTTCCCCTAAAAAGCGTTGATTCTAGTATTTTTTTCTGAAAAAATGTATTTATATGATTGGAGATTTAGGGAATGACTTTTGTAGTGCATGTACTACAAGTAGGTTTTAATTTTTATTGTTCTGTTTTCTAGGAATTGTACTTAGTTATATCTTTGTGTGTCAAATTTCAATAACAATCTCTTTGAAGCTTCCTCAAAATCACATTAATTTGCCATATATTACTTTTAGTAATCAAAATCCAGTGTCTATTGAACTTCTCACAAGGGATTTGTAGAAGATTAATTTCTTGAGCTTATATTAATTTTTAAGTTTTACCCTCCAAAATTTTATTTTTGTTTCATTTTTGGTTTTGTTTTAGTCATTTTAGCAATATTTAGATTTGGTGAATGAATACTCATACCCATGATTTAATATATTTACAATGTATTTTTCATATTATGGAAGGTGAAGGCTTGGCTGTGTATCTGTCATCCAATGCAGCTTTACTCTCTCCTATTACTGATCTACCTGTAGCTGACTTATATGTAGAAAGGCATATATTTTAAAGGGTCACTTGGGTTTGACTATGGTATTATTTAAAGAATTGACCCCCCCACCCCAAAATAGAAATTCCCAGGAATCTCCTACTGGAAAAAGAATATGCTGAAGTCCTGGGGTATGAGTAGTACAATTCACTGTATGATGTTAACTTCTGTCAGTCCGTTAAGACAGTGGCTGCTTCTTTCCGAGACACAAAATAAGAAGCAGCTTTATTCAAAACAGTGTTATGCCCAAGGGGAAAAGTACCATGCAGAAGTGAACCAAGCAGTTATTTTTAACATTCATCCTCAGACATGACACATGTCAAGTGTGCTCATACTCACATGTCTACTGAAACATGGGGTCTGCTGCTTAAGGGCAGATCCCATAGACTGAATTAGATTGTCCTGCAAATGTATCTGGATCAGAGTTAAGAAGCTGTCTGTCTGCTGTCCAAAATGCACAAAACTTGGAATCAGGTAAGTTGACATCCTAGCTCTGCAAAGACAGGGTAGGAAAATCCTTCATAATTCCTGTGTTACAATTAATGTCTGTCAGAGAAATGGGGCCAAATGGCTGAAGATTGATGCTCTAATGTATGTAGAGAAATTGGGAACTGTCCATGCAGCCAGTTGTATATCATTTCTTAGTTTTGGGAGCTGCTGGCCTTGCACTTCCTGTATAATAAGACATATTTATCCTTCTCAGGTCTCTGATGTGGTTGAAGACTAGATAGCTATAGTCTCATAGCTAAATTTTGAGTTGTTTAGGAACTAAGAGGGTGTTCTGAATCTAAGAAGATGTTTTTAAAATTGAGATGCAAGTTAGGATGGAAGCTGAGTTGGATATAGATCTTTAATATCATAGAGATGGTTGAATAGTAGAATGTGAAAGTCAGTTGCCAAATACGTATGGACTGGACATTGGAAATGTATGCTAAGCCTTATGATTCTTACAATTATAGCCTAATTATTTTTGTTGTTTTTATTGTGTTTGTTGTTATAAGAGAAAGATCCATTTGTTGGACTGAAACGGGGAGCTGTTGGGTGGAAAAAGTTATATCTTCAACTTTAAAAAAGAAAGGTAGCAGATGGGAAGGTGAGGGGGGAGAAAGTGGGAGGGTGAGATTGGAGTGTGGAGTAGGGAGGGGATTGTTATTGAGATGTAACATGAAGAAAAAAAAAAGAAAGAAACTGTCTGTGGTGTGATTTGACTCTCTCTTTTCTCTTTTTTTCTTTTTTTTTTTTTTGGTTTTTTTGAGACAGAGTTTCTCTGTGTATACCTGGCTGTCCTGGACTCACTTTGTAGACCAGGCTGGCCTCGAACTCAGAGAGATCTGCCTTCCTCTGCCTCCTGAGTGCTGGGACTAAAGGCGTGCACCACCATGCCCTATTTGACTGCTCTCAAATCATGATATTTGGCTCCTCCATGCTATCTTGAACTAAATCATGTGATATGAATGTTCTCGTTACTGCTAAAACATTTATAAAAAGTAATATATTTCCTGTTTTCTGGGGATTGGTCTAGAGAAATTTCTTATGGGGGAGGTAAGAAATAATAGTATAAATAAATAGAAAAACCTTTCAGAATTCTCTTCACAAGTGTCAGTTTTCTGTGGGTGACTGAGCAATCCTGCATATGTCTTTGTTCTTCCTTTATTATTATGGGTTTAGGTATTTTGTTACAGAATGCTCTAACCACCTCACTTCTGTACATATACCCCATATCCAACTTCCTTTTAACTCTCTGAAAACTGGAACTCTGACTAATAAGCATGACATAGTATTTTATTCTTAGATCGGTCGAGTTTTCTCCTCACTTTAGTTCACACATTCTCCCCAGTTCAGAAATAATGATAATTTTGTTTATATTAAACCAAATGTTTATATTAAAACCCTAACATAAACATTTTACTCCCATGTCAAGGCCACAAAGCCTTACGTCTTTAGCAATCAAAGACCTGGCTGCACTAACACATGTATGTCCTTTTGACTTTGATATTTTCTACCTAGGAAAATAAGAACCCACCAGCAAGCTGAAACATGATAAGCCCATATGGGACTTCCCAGGGAAAATGAAATACCATATCATCTTTCAAACTATATCGTACTGTTAGAGGTTAGAGACTTTGTGACACAAATATCTACTTCCCACCATTTGTTGTTATATTTACTATTTTTGCATGCATTTAAAACCAAAAATGGAGGAATATAAATCACATTCTACCTAAAGACCAATGATTACTGTCATCAGAACACACACACACACACACACACACACACACACACACACACACACACATATAAAGAATTATTTTGAGATATAAAGATAAATTTTGAAGTAGTGTTGCTAACTAAATGCTATAAAGGTTACATCATATTTTTCAGATCACAAAAATGGGCAAAGCAAAAAACTAGAATGTATATGCAGATTCTTTGAATACAAGTTCATAGAAATGAAAAAAAAACCAACCAGGAAAAGACAATTACTTCTTCCATAGAGGTGAGTTAAATATGGTGTGATTAGTCCCAAATGTTGTATATATTACTCCCCAAATATCAAATTCTCTATGAAATTTTTTTTGAATTTTCCAAAGGGGAAAGAAAAGAAACAATGTAGTACAACTTTGCACCAAGCCAAGAAATTCTAACACACCAGTACAATATAAAAAACAGGATTTAGCTTTGATATATCTGATTTTACTTATACTGGCTTCTGTCACTTATTCCAGAAAATGTCAGATATTCTTATCACATAATTATACTCCATAGGAAAAAATGTAATTTTCAGATGTGTAATATTCTTAAAAGATCTGGTAGACAAGGAAAATATTTAGAGAAGTTAAAATTCTGTGAACAAAGAATTGAATTTTTTAAATTTTATTTTTATTATAGCCTTTTTTCTCCAACATCTCTCACCCTTTTAGCACAATAAAACAGCTTCTTATAACAATAAACACAATATAAAACAATAAGAATAATTAAGAAACAATTATGGAAACCAATGGTATATCATACATTATCAATGTCCAGCCCATATGTATTTGGCAAACTAATAAGAATATTCAACCATCTATCTATCTTGATGAGTTTAAAGTTCTATACCTAACTCAATTTCCATCCTAATATGCATTTTCCATTTAAAAACATCTACTTAGACCTAAAACATCATTTTAATTTCTAAACAATGTAAAACTTAACTATGAGGTTATAACTACCTAGTTTTCAACCACATCAGAAATATGAGAAGGGTAAATATATCTGAATAAACAAGAAGTGTGGAATTGAAGTTTTAGTTCTCTCCTATTAGTTTCCCCGGCATTTGGTTTACTGAGTTCCATTGGCTATTTCATAAAATAGTCAACATAAAACATTTTAATAGCATTATTCTTTTTTTATTATTCTTATTTATAATTTACATTATTCAAGTTTAATTCATTATAATAATTATTCTATTACTTATGAAGAAATCCAGACAGACAATGACTGCTTACTTACAAAGAAAAAATGTTAGTTAAAAGTAAACATAGTTGGTATACTCCATTGATACTAAACATTTTTCACTATGAGTCAATTTCAACATGTGTTATTTAGGTAAATTGTGTTTATAGGATATACACAGCAGATTTAACAAGTCTGTAAATAACGGGCTTCAGAATACTGCCCTTTCAAACATGTTAAGCAAAAATAAAAACAAAGAAAACAAACAAACAAAAAAAACTAACCAAACAAAAAAGTCTTCTTTTTTCTTTTATTGAGTTAGTTCTCTATTTCTAAATTTATATTACATGTCTGGGGTCACTTGCTCCCTGTTTCCCCTTTTCTCTCCTTTCCACCTCTAATAATCCCCATTCTATCCTATCCTTTGCCATATTTGTTTTTCTTTGTGTTTTGTTGACCAACAGTAATCATAATTGTTTTGGACCAAAACTAATAGCTAAAAGTGTTTCTGACTATCAAAGGCATATTAATGTTTAGCCAATGGCTAAATGATGCAGTGAGGTATATATATATATATATATATATATATATATATATGTTTAGATTCACTTTGAAGGGCTGAACTAATAATATGAAATTTGAAGTTCCTGGCTTTTATACATACCTACAACTCCAGTACTAGGTTATAAATTAATTCTTTTTAGCCAACTCTGTTGAATTTTTAGTCTCTTACCAAAATCATTAACAAATGTAAATAAATATCTCCTATCCCTTACCTTCAGCCCATATTTGAAACTCCTCTTGGGAGAAAAGACTTGATTGTGAATCACCACCTGCAATTTGAGGCATGTATCTTTGTAACTTTCATTTAGAAATCATACATTGAACCACTGTGTGTTCTTTATACCCAGAATGTAATCATTCATAGACGTGCCTGTCTGTTCAACAAGCAAAGGGAAGGAGGATGCAATACAGTATTTAAGCATCTAAATTAAATATGAAGGATTATTGTAGCTACTATATTAAGATAGACTAAAGGTAGCATTAACCAGCTTTGTGAATACACAATAAGCAACAAGAAAAATATAAAGATTCATATTCAGGATACAAACAATATTAACATAGTGGGTAAGTTGTTACTGAATATGACAAAATGTTGCAGACTATCTTAAGTTTTTTAAAGCCTAAGAAATATTGATAATGATTCTCAGAAAAGCTTTTTATCCCAGTGTCCTAACTAAAACCTTGCTTTACCAAGATTTAGCAAACCAGTCTCATAGAGGTACTCCATGAGACTGGTACAAGACCTACTGCATGATAATTCTCAATGGCTAAGTGTAACTGGGAAGTTAGCAGTTGAATATATCCACCTTGAACATAGAGAATGAAATTCACATAAAATTTGAATTCAGTACACACACAGACACATATTACTTTGAACCAAATATATATATGTATATGATCAAGTATACACACACACACACACACACACACACACACACACACACACACACACACA
>CAJQZJ010000592.1:1470120-1488757 GCA_907164525.1 Lophiomys imhausi
ACACACACACACACACACACACACACACACACACACACACACACACATATATATATATATAGAGAGAGAGAGAATAGTAAAGGCTTAAGAAAACAAGAGGACAAACATATCTTTAAACATACCATTGGAGCAAGTATTGATGAAGAGGGGTCATCATGATTTGTCACTGGTATATAAGCTTACTAAGAAAGTGGTCTCCCTGAGATAATAAAGAATGGCTGATCTCTTCTACTGGTGTATCAATTTTTAAATTCTTTTTATTTTGAAATAATATACAACACAAACCATTATGAGAAAAAATCACATTGATCTATATACCTTTAACTTAGATTCCTACTGATCACAAAGAAGAATGTGAAGAAACAAATCTATTTAATATATACAGACAGAAAAAAATAGAGAAATCAATAGTTCAGTGCCATAAAGACACTGAAATTGTCACAGTAAAAACACACAAAAGCTTTATCATCAAACAATAAGAGCACAATCCATTCTGTTCCATTTCTCACCCTTATGTAATAAAGCACACACACACGTGTGTGTGTGTGTGTGTGTGTGTGTGTGTGTGTGTGTGTGTGTGTGAATCTTACTCTTTACTTTATATTAGCCTGTTCTTGACTTTGTGGCCTATTGTACACAAACAGCAGTACCACAAACTCACAGTTCTAGCTTAGCCTCCTCCCAAGGACTGTGATTAAGGGGATTGAGCCAACCATACCAAATTTTTTTTTATTTTTCACATTTTTATACTTAAAAAAATCCAGAAAAGTACATAAATAGGATCTTGTTGCATGTAACATGTTGGGATTGTGATTTGTACTCGACCTATTTTTTTTCCAGTTTCATCTATGTGGTTACCTGCACATATCTACTATTTTATTCCACTGCCAGATAGAGTTGGGTTGGATAGAGACATCTGTGTGTTGTCTGTTATTGTTTTGCTCTAAGTTTTGACTCTTATAAAAAAGTGTAATGGAGATGCAAATTTTCTGTTAGTGCAAACAGGAATTCTTGTTTATTCTAGAATCAGGACTTAAAAGGATAGTTGCTGAGGTAGATTGATGGTGTATATTTAATTTCATGAGAAGTAGAAAAACTGTCTCCTAGGATGACCGTTGTGCAATACTGCCTGGTTGTGAGGTATGATTTGTCTTCCTCACATCTTTGACTGAATTTTGTGTTATCATCCCCTTCATTTATTTTTAAATCTCAACTATTCTGATAGACATAGCCAGATATCAGCTGGGGTTTTTATGCTGTTTCCACAAGGTTATTGACACTGAACAGTCACCATATCTTTATTTTCCTTTTCCATATGCTAGAAGATCTTTCTCTTGGCTGATGACATATCTTATAAGGATTCATTTTAGTTCAAGCCATAGCTCAGTACTGTAACCATGAGGGAAAATAACTGATATTTTATAGTATGACAGCCTCTGAGCTCTGATCTTCAATAAATTAACTATATTAAATGTTGCTTTTATTTACAACAAATTCAACATTGGATAAGATTAAATCCTATGATTTATATTTAAATTTAACAATATGCATTTCAGTGTCTGTTATAAATCCAATAATTTTGACCAGACTTGTAGGGAGAAAGGGAACAATTAGCATGTGTCCTATGTTGAATCCTTTGATTCATAAACACAGCATATCCCTCAATTAGCTTGTCTCCATTGATTTCTTTAGTTACTATTTTATAATAAACAATATACATATGGATACTAAATTAAATATATATGCACTTATTTTGTTTATTCTATTAAGTGGTATTTTATTGTCAATTCCTATTTCTACATGCACATTGTATATGTGTTACTGTATATAAATATATATATATATTCATGATATTTGTGTTGCCTATATAGCATGTGATCTTTAACTGTACTGTCCCTAGGATTTCATACATTGACAATTATGTCATCTTCAAGTGGAAAGTATTTCATTTCTTCTTCTTATATTCTGTCTCACAAAATGTTTGGGGAATGGGTGAGCAGTTAGAAAAACTGCAGGTGCGACCGAATGATGAAAACCTACCATAAGTGTAACCTGTAGCATATTGTTATTCAAGGAGGTGATCTGCAGAGTAAATTCTACCACAAAACAACAGTGCTTTGTTTCCTAAAGCCAAATTTCGCAGTCAGCTGAGGTTTCTGACTTTAGCCCATTGTCTTCTCTCTCCCCCACTTACTGAATACATTCAGTGATGCAAAATAGTCACCTTTAAAATGACTTGAGAATTGAGCCTTAATTTCAGATTAACTTGTGAGAATCAGGAAAAATTCCTCAGATTGCATTGGACCTTCTTGGACCAGGGCTAACAAGGGGATTTGAGTTTCTATGAGCCTGCCCAGTTTTACCCCTAAAATAGGACCTTTTAGAATTGTGTTGACACCTCGAAAATCCTAGAAATACTAGAATAGCACATCAGTGAGATAAATTTTACTCATTATTTTACAAACCAAATGGATTTATTCAAACACAAGCCAGTGTTCTGTGTAGAAGTTCCTGTTGAAAAACACTTAAAGGTGTGGTAAATAAAACTGTAGCCAATTCCTCATCTCCTGCTACTGTTAATTGTGTTCCATAAGTTTGGGTATGCTGTGTATTCATTTTCATTCAATTCTAGAAAGTCTTTAATTTTTTTTTAATTCCTTCCTTGACCTAGTGGTTTTTGTGTAGAGAGCAGTTTCCAGGAGTTTGTAGGCTTTCTATCTTTTCTGTTGTTGAAGTTCAGCTTTAATGCATGGTGGTCTGACAAAATATAGGGTGTTATTTCTATTTTATTGTGTCTGTTGAGACTTACTTTATGGAAAGTATATGACCAGTTTTTCAGAAGGTTCTATGAGGTGCTGAGAAGATGGTTTTATTCTTTTGTGTTTGGGCAAAATGTTCTGTAGATGTCTGTTAGGTCCATATGATTCATAACTTCAGTTAGCTTCATTATTTCCTTGTTTAGTTTCTGTATGGATGACTTGTCCATTCTTGAGAATGGGTGCTGAAATATATACTATTAATTGTAGGGTTCGATGTGTGATTTAAGCTTTAGTAACATTTCTTTTATGATGTGGGTTTCCTTGTATTTGGGGCATAGATGTTCCAAATTGAGATGGCATCCTGGTAAATTTTTCCTTTGATGAATATGAAGTGTCCTTTAGATATTAGAATGGCTATTCCTTCTTGTTTCTTGGGTCTGTTTGCTTGGCAATCCTCTTTCCAGCCTTTACTCTGAGTTAATGTCTATCATTGTTGTTGATAATATTTTCTGTGCCTTGGGGCTGGGAATCTTTTCCTTGTACTACTACTATTATTCTTAGGTTTGGTCTTTTCAATGTTCCAGATTTCCTGGATGTTTTGTGACAAGAACTTCTTAGATTTAACATTTCTTTGATCAATGTATCACTTTCTTCTATTGTATCTATTATGCCTGAGATTGTATCTTCCATGTCTTATATTCTGTTGGTGATGCTTGTGTCTGTAGTTCTTGTTCTCTTACCTAGGTTTTCCATCTCCAGGATTGTCTCAGTATATGCTTTCTTTAATGCTTCTATTTCCATTTTTGGGTCATGATTTTTAAAAAATTTTCCTTTTACTTATTTTTTGTTTCTTTTTTTTTTCAGTTTTATTCATTTCCTTGACCAGTTTGATTGTTTTTTCCTGTGTTTCTTTAAGGGATTTTTTTTTCATTTCTTCTTTAAAGCCCTGTATTATCTTCATACAATTGTATTTAAATTTTGTGTGTGTGTGTGTGTGTGTGTGTGTGTGTGTGTGTGTGTGTGTGTGTTTCAATTGTATTAGGGTGTCCAGAGCTTACTGTAATAGGATAGTTGAGCTCCATTGCCTGAATACTGTTGGTGGTGCAATATTTCCCTGGCTATTGTTGGTTGTGTTCTTATGCTGACCTGTAGCCATCTGTATTTTGTGGTTACTATATGTATGAATGCTGATTTCTGCTATTATTTTTGTTGGATTGGTGTTTTCTGGTTGCATTTTGCCCTTAGTTTCTTTTTTTTTCTCTCAGTCTTCTGGCCTGAGTGGGTCTAGGGTTGTAGTGACCAGGGAGTCTCCAGGTCCGATAGGATGTCTCTGGTAGAATTTTTGTGGCCTGTATGGAATCTGGGGTTTTGTGCTGAGGTTTCCTCTGGGGTCCCTATTATCAGTCTGGCCTGGGATTTCTGGCAGTCAGAGTTGTAGGGCAGGATTGGAGTACAGGGTATGAGGTGCAGTTAAAGCTTTTGGATGTGTTTTCAGGTAAGTTGGAGGGTAAGTGCTTGGGGGAAATGTTTATCTGTTGTTCCTGGTGCTGGCAGGTCTCCAAGAAAGCAGGCAAAGTGTAGAGTGGGAAACTGAATACAAAGTATGGGATACAGTTTACTGTTGTTGGTTTTTCTATCAGAGGAGTTTTCTGGCAAGAGTTTTGGTTGGGGTATTTGCTTTTTAAAGTAATAGTTTGAAAATTTTTGAATATATATATATATATATATATATATATATATATATATATCCATCTTGCTACTTAGTAAGACTCCTACCTTAAGGAAATTTAATATTTAGATAAACAACTTTAAAAGAAGCTTATAAAGTAGTTTCTTAAATTAGATGTGAAAATTTATAAATACATTATCAATTAAAATTAAGTAATTTGTAAAAAGATTTAGATACCACTGATAGTATATGCATGTATATATTGGTAGAGACTGAGGAGATATGGGCCATTCAGTAATGAGCTTCCCATAGAAGCATAAGCACCAAAATTCAGTTTCTCAGAAACCATACAAAACATTGAACTGTTAATAAGATTGTGAACTCGGCACTATTAAGAAGAACCAGGAAGTTCATCGGAGCTAATTAGCCAGCTAGTGTTAATGAATTGGTGGGATTCAGGATCAATGAGAGACTTTGTTTCAAAAAGCATAAATGGAGAGCAATAACGACCATATACCTGTTGTAAACCCTGGCCTGCACATCAAGGCCACATGTTCATGTGCAGGTGCAGGGTTTATGACATATATGATACATATACATAGACACACATAAATTCAAATTTAGATATAATCTATGAGTAAACTCATATACACTTTAAAACTTGCTTTCTAGCTACATTTTAGCTATGTATTCCATTTATATAATAGCTATAGGATTATCTCCATTGTCTTTTGGTCTTGATGAGGTATGTTGACTTGTGATTTCCTTTAGTTACTCAATTGTTAAACGTTGTGGAATTCATAAACACAAACTTAGTCATAGTTACTTGATTTTTTTAATAGACAGCAAGATAAATTGTTGCATCCTGCTCTATTCTCTTTTCTTAAATTAATTTATTTTTTCAAGCTACATCTTGATCACAGCCCCCTCTCTCCTTCTTAGCAGCCACACCCTCCCTCCCTCTTCCCCATCTCTGTCCTCTCCTACTCCTTGGCTGAAGGGAGCCCCACATATCAACCCCTTTCAGTTCATCATTTGCATGAGGGCTAAGAGCTTCCACTTGCACTGGGTAAAATTGAACTCCTTTCTTATTTTTGTCAGTCACTTAGCAGTTCCTTAGTGGTTCCTAACTCCTGGTTTCACCCGTTTGTTTTATTGCTTACTATTACTAATCTTACATATGGGCATTTTTTTTACAATTTTTTTCTAATGTAAACATTTTACATATACATTTCAAAAATGTCACTGCTTCAACTGTATTTCACTAAGTGGAGATTACTGAAACTGTTTTGCTAAATCTGTGTGTTCACTGATATGGTGGATAAGTCGAGGTTGCTATTGGGAAGAAGAGATAACTCTTGAGCAGATTTCAGTGAGAAACTGCCAAGCAATTCTACAAATGTTTTTCAATGTATCAGGTCACAAAAAAACCCCAGGTATAATGGTTGTTAAGTTAATTATCTACTTTTTCATTTTTAAAGACGTGGTGTGTGTGTGTGTGTGTGTGTGTGTGTGTTACATGGGAAGAGATACATCTGCCACTGTATAATTTGCAGGAGTTGATTCTTCTTCCATTGGTTGGTTTTTAGGGAAAAACTCTGGTCTATTAGTATTTACTTGATAATTGTTTTCCTTTGGAGTCTCTAAATATCTATGCAGACATTGGTCAAAACATATACCTGTTAATGTGCTTCCTTTTGTATGTTTGTTTGTTAATCAGTGCATTTGTTTAAGAATGAGTTTTCAGTCTATAGTCTTTTCCAGAAAAAAATATTAGCTTTTATTCTTCCTAGTCATCTCAGTGTGGAAGCTAGTGAAACAAGAGCCTGTCTATAATAGAAACTCTCATTCTCCAAGTAGGTGTGTGTAAGGTTACTTGCTCTTCAGAGATGTTGCAATTTGAGAAATGAGAGAACATGGGAGAAATGGGAATGCTTAGAAACAGAAAGACTGCCCATTAATCTCACTTGTTCAAGTTTCATACCATATGTGCCACTTCCACTTGATGATGAACTGCTTCTGTGTCCACTAAACTTTCTGGATTGATAGTTCAGATAGTAGGGTATTTACTGAGGGGCAGCTCACAGTAATTTCCAACTCATATCACATGGTTTGACACTGTTTGTTCTAACTTCAGGTCTTATGCTTATACTATCTTTTAGAAAAAAACGTGTTTTCGAAAAAGAGTACAAGTTTGCACTGGAATTCTGAAAGTTTCAGTAAGCATCCATTTTTGTTACTGACACATTATCCATCACTAACAAATCATTTCACTTATTTGAACCAAGTGTCAGGATATCTTCGTTGTTTAAAAAGTTCTTTTCCAATAGATTCCATCTAGAACTGGCAGTCTTTCAGTTTATCCCTTTCCTGGATAAATGTAGCAAGTCACAATTACAAATGTGTTTCTTCAAACTCATACCAAGCTTTAGGGTTTTTTCTAACTGGCAGGAAAAGTTGGATGTGTGCTTTGTGAATACATGTTTTGAAACACAGTAGATAAAGTACCAGAAATTGCATTGAGATATAAAAATATTGAAATTTAATGTATATTCCTGTTTCTGAGCATTTAAGTACCTAAGCAAGGTATCAAAGACAATTACTATTTCATACCGTGTAGTAACAGTGAGGATGATGCAATAAATATACTGGACTCTTGCTATTCAGAGTAATGAAGAGGTGAATATCAATGGAGCTTTGAAGTAAGATCTCAGAGTTTTGTCCTTCTCCTTGATGATATTAACTAATTAATATACATATATGAGAAATATCCTGCTAAGTTTCAAAAGATGGTTTTATGTACAATAGCAAAACACACAAAGAAACAAACACACACAACACTTGGAACATAAGTTTCAGTTGAATGCTGTACTTAGTTAAATTTCCATAATATTCTCATATGTGTAAGCCTTCTGATTGTTCAAATAGGCATGAAGGAAGTAAGTTGGAGAGATTCATTAGTTCTGTAAATGACAAATTCCATCAAGTACTTGTAAGTACTCTATACAAGCTTTCCACACTTGCAGTGTATCTTTGGTTTATTCTTCTAAAAGGTGGAATCAACCATAGGAAATTTCAGTTGTTTGCTTCTACAACAATAGCCATCAATTAAAAAAAAAACAGAGAATTAATTTAAGCATTGCCAATTGCCAAATATCTATTCATTTTTGGATTCCAGAAATGATGTACAGGGTAGTTATAAGTACAATCTTAGCTCTGTCTCTGAGGAGGAATGGCTACGTCTCATTACTTATTTGAGTCCTTAAGTTTTTTAAATTTGATCAGACATAATCACTGTATTTTATATGTCTGCAATCAAGGCCATTTTACTACACCCTTCACTAATCATTGAATATCTAGCTTTTCCCAGTTTTAGTACAGAATTATCTAGATAAATATCCAAAGTGCTATTGCAAAAAACTAAGGATAAGATTTGCAACCCTCATTTTGGAATCTGGGCATGTACTTCCTCAAGAGCACCTGGCTGGCTTTATTTAAAGGCCCTCATTTCTTGAATTGGCTCAGTTCTGTGATGTGCAGGACACCATGTCTATTGATGCTTCAGTTCAAATTCCTGTTCTTTAGATTGAGAGCATTTGTTATTGTAACAACCTAGCAGGGATCATTAGGCAGTCTGTAGATTGTGTTTCTAGGTAGAAAATGAGAAGATTGCCAACACTGAAAACAACTCTTTTTCATAAGATCCTGACGAATGCTGTAGCTCTCTTATCCATTATGGTAATCATAATTATCCTATCTATATCAATTAAGTTCTGGCTCTTGGCCCTGCTTCTTTAAAATTTCATCACCTCCACTGAGAATTTCTTTAAGCCACTGTTGACACAAAGAGAAGAGAAAACCAGGATATTAAAGACAGTGAGGAAAATATGAATTTTTGCATCTTGGACAGTGTAAGGTTTGCAACTGGCAAAGAAGTAAAGGGTGAGTAAATAGAGATTTAATATATATCTGTTCTGGTATAATATAATTAAAATAGTCTTTTAAATATAAAGTTTACCATAACACAGCAATAATATTGAGTCTAAATTTTGATGCAGTTGTTTTAATACTTTAAGGTCAAATAGCATGCATCTAAACAACTTATTTCATGTATATTTGAATTCAGAACCAATGTTCTCAACCAATAATATGTATAGGACACAAGATATCAGAATGGAGAGAGAAACAAGAATTTATCAGTTAAAGGGAAGAGAGGCACTTTGCATGTTTATAACACCATCACCACTCCACAACTAAATCCTCCAATGTGTTGGCAAGTACAATATATTTGTTGGCAGAGATTCCTGAGTTGCTGAATCTTATCTGCCCACATATTTGACTATATTACCAAAATTACTGCCATTTTTTTTTGTTTCCATATGTGGACATTAGTCTTTTGGACATCCCTCACATTTTTCATTACTTGTTTTCGTATCTCTATTTCAAATTATTTAAAGCAGTCTTTTATGTCTCTAGGTTGTTATTTAATTTTGTATCCTAATGTTCTAAACTAGATATTCATGGTCTAATGCTCTGCATAAAACTACTGAAAAAAATTATCTTGTGCTGACTTGGCATAATCTTATTGATAACAGTATTGGCAAGATGGGTGGAAGTTCTTACCACTGTAATAAAACAGAATTTAAATACAGCTGTTAAATAGCAATGTCATAATTTTTTCCTCTCATTCATCATGTCTCTATGGCACATAGATATTCATTTTAGACTCAGTCATCAAATTTCTTATCACAACAAAATGATAAATTAAAATTTTTTCTCAAGGTTATAGAATCACCAGTATATATAAGATAATTCTTTGGTGTTTAATTCATCAAGATGAAGGCACCAGATCATTTTGGAGCTGCAGTACTGTTTTACTCTGGAATTGTTTTTAAATGTGTCCATGTAATATGAATTAGTGTCTGCCCACTCTGGTTATCAGAAGTATCTTCTTGAGCCAAGTGAATAATAAAACAAGAAAATAATTGTGATATTACATTGTTTTTTAGGTAGAAAATGAGAAGTTTGCCAACACTGAAAACAGATCTCCTGATGAAAGTCTTAGCTCTTTTATTCATTATGGTAATCATAATTATTCTCCCTATTTCAATTAATTAATTAACAGATTGCTAACACAAAACAAACTCAATGACATCTTTGGAGGTTCTTTGTTTCACAGTGTTTTGTCAGGACATTTTTAAAAATTACAATTCCTTTGTGTATGTATTATGGCACCTGTTTTTATATTTTTATGGTACCCTATGTGTATGAATGTGTGCCTGTGTCTGTATCTATATGTATTTATTGCGCTTTTGTTGCCCGTTTTTTCCTGTTTGTTTTGTCTTTTGAATTTGTTTCATTGGAGAAATGTGAAAGAATGTATACACACCGTGAGAGAAGACATATACTGCTTCAACTAGAATTCAGAGGCACTTATGCCTGTGAATTGGACTGTGAAAGACCACCATGTCAGGATAAGGGTCTACAGTTATACTGTGTCACTAGATTTCAGAGAGCAGTGAGGACTGTATCAGGAACTGGAAGGAATGGGCTTATGCGAAGTTCTTTCCAAAACTCTGTCTAGATTCTGTCCATGTCCAGAGAACTTGAATGAAATGGAATTTAAAAACAATTAGCAAACTTGTTTGGCCGAAGAAATCTCAAAACATCATATCGTACAGGGTGAGTTACCATCACTTCTCACAGCTCATATTTAGATTTGCAGTGAGAGAAAATTCAACCAGCCAAGCAGGAAGATATTTAGTGTGCAGTTTGGTGAATAAAGAAGCACAAGAAAAGTCTGAAGTGTGGAACAATGTAGATATAGTCAGAGCATCTCTCTTGTTAAGGAGATGAACACAATTAAGGCAGAACCTCATGCTCTCCAGCTGGACAATAGAAAAGAGGTTTGATGGCATGATGCCAATGAAGTAAAGCTCCAGTTTGTTGACACACAAATATGTTTGAAAAGACAAGAGCTGAACAACTAATACTTCTTAACGGAGGTTTGCTTGGAACAGGTGTTTTCCCAAGCTCAGTTCTTGCTGTGCATAGAGACCACTACAGTTTGGGAAGATGGACCTGGCAGGAGAATTTGTCATCATACACATGGTACTAATGCCCCAATTACAAAAGGTATAAGAGTTGTGGGGGTAAGGAATCTCACCTCAAGGTTCTAGAAAGTTTTTGATAACAGGCAATATACAGCAGTGGCTGAGTGTTTTAGATTGGCTTTCATCACTGTCAAGAGACACCATGACCAAGGTAACATCTATAAAGGAAAACACTTCATTCATGCTGGCTTCCAGTTTCAGAAGTTTAGTATATTATAATCATGATAGGAAACTCAAGTGTAAAGGCAGACATGGTGCTAGAAGAGGCAAGTGTTCTACATCTGGATCCAAAGGCAGCTACGAAGAGATTGGATATATTTCATACTGGGCATCACATGAACATTTAAGACCTCAAAGCCCTGCCTCCACAGTGACACACTTTTAACAATGTCATACCTCCTCCAATAGAGAGTCACATCTCCTAATGGTGCCATTCCCTATGGGCCAACCATTTAAACACACAAGTCTCTGGGGTCAAACCTATATCAAATCACCACACTGAAATTTGAATGTGTCTGATAGCAGTGTCTCAAGAATTTAACCAGAGAGAATAAGACAAGTCTTGAATATGGGAAGTTCTGTTGGATGTGTTTATGAAGGTAGTTTCAGAGAATTTCAACAGAGTAGAGAATATACAACTTTAATGTGTACAGTACTTCCAGAAAGTCTAAAGTCTCACACTGTCTTGGGTAACTATTGTTATGAACACAATGACCAAAAGCAACTTGGGGGAAGAAAGTTTATTTGACTTACTCTCCAACATCGCTGTTTTTTATCAAAGACTCAGGACAAGAGCTCAGACATGGTAAGGAATTTGGAAGCAGGAGTTGATGCAGAAGCCACGAAGGCATGCTGTTTATTGACTTATGGTTATGGATTGCTCAACCTACATTTTTATGAAGTGCGAGAATGACAGCCTATGAATGACACCATCCACAATGGGCTGGTCATGCCTTCTTCAATCACAAATCAAGAACAATCCAGACAGGCTTGCCTACAGCCTGATCTTATGGAGAGATTTATTCAATTGAGACTCCCTCTTCTCTGATGACTCCAGCTTATGTCAAGTTGATAAAAACAAAAAACTAGCCAGGACACAAACTGAATCAGTCAAAAGAGAAAAAGAGAAACTCAACTGAACACTGGTTTTCTCATCACTGTTATAAATCAACCCCTGCTGCTGAAAACTTTTCAACTACAACATAATATATTTCTACTAAAGGTGTAAGTCAAAGCAAACTCTTCTTTGAATATATTTGGTTTTATCACATAACAACTACAATGATGAGAATGGTCATTTAATAACTAATATCTCTCACTTTCTCTGTTTCCATCTCATATAAATACATAACCTATCAAAACCATTGTAATTAGTATTTAATATTTCCACAAATTAATGAACTCTATGGTAACATTTTCACACAGGTGTTTGATTGTCTTTACCCTCACTTGTACTTTCTCTCATCACTTTTCATTGTCCTTAGCAACTTCTCTAGAACACAGTCATTCATATTCAGTTTACGGATGTGTTTTTAGATCTCTTAATACTTTACTTATAATTTTTATTTGTTTTTTTCCTTTATTTTTTATTTCTTCAAGTTACATCTCAATCACAGTCCCCTCCCTATTCCCCCCTCCAGTACCACCCTCCCACCCTCAACCCCCCCCTCCTCTTCCTTTTTTTTTTCTTTTAAATTTAAGGTATATCTTATTTCCCCCTACAGTTTCCCCTTTCAGTCCAACAAATGGTTCTTTCTCTTATAAATACAATACAGTGAAACAGAGGTAATTAGGCCACAGTTATGAGGGCTCTATGGCATAATGTACATTCCCAATGACCAGTCCATATGTATTTGGTACTTGACTTTAACATTCTATTATCTAACCATCTCCATGAGTTTAAAGTTCTATATCAGACTCAACATTCATACTAATTGCAACACATTTTAAAAGTATCTTCTTAGATCTATAACACTCTCTTGACACCTAAACAACTCAAAATTTAATTATGAGACTCTAGCTATCTGTTCTTCAATCACCTCAGAGACCTGAGAGGGATAAATATATCTGATTTTATAGGAAGTACAGGGTCTGCAGCTTCACAAACTAAGAAATGACATACCAGTGGCTGCCTGGAAAGTTCCCATTTTCTCTCCATACATTACAGCATCGCTCTTCAGTCATTTGGCCCCGTTTCTCTGACAGACATTGATTGTAGAACAGGGGTTATGAAGGACTTACCTACCCTGTCTTGGCAGAGCTAGGCTGTCGACTTACCTGCTTCCAGGTTTTGTCCTTTTTGGACAGCATTCTGTCTACAGTTGGAGCAAGGGGCTTTTCCTACCAAGAGATAGGCTTGCGACTAATTCAATCATCTCCCACTGGAGATTCTTCGATGCTCATCTTCTACTTGGAGGAGAATAGGGGGTGCTGTCAGGAGTTGATATGTCTTGATATAAAAAAATCTAAAGTTACAAAAACATCTTTGAATGCCATATTCTGCAGATCTCTTGAGGTTTTTGAAGAGGTCCTATCTATCTCTTATATTAGGGTAAGCAGATGTTGCTTGTCTCTTAGCAGGTTTATTTCTGATTAGCTTAGCACGTAACTACAATAGGCTGTCATAGTACCTAACAGAATGACTGGCTTGCATAACCATTAGTTTGTTTTTCTTAATTATCCTAAACAGTTTATGACAATTAGTAGTAAAAGACCGAAACATCACATTTCATTTTTTTTCTTTACCTCCTAACCCTTCCATCCCATTTCTCTGGGGTGGGGTGTCCTTATATAACAGTCCCTCATCTCAGTTGAGAGGTTGTATGAGGGCCAAGAGCCTCTTCATTCATTGGGGATCTATGAAGCAGTACCATCAGTGAAAAGTGTCTCGTTGCCCGGGAGAGAGGACTACTAAACAAACAAATCAATAAGCATACAATAAATAAAAAATACTAAAAAATAGAAAAAAATATAACTAATATATAAAAACAAATAAAAAATAAAAATTAAAAATAAGAGGTCTATGTCCAAGTTCCCTTTGGTGTGTTAGTTGTAGTATTGATACCTTCTATTATATATCTAAAATCCTACTATAAGTGAATAGATGCCATATGTGTCCTTCTGAGTCTGGGTTAGTTCACTCAGGATGAGCTTTTCTAGTTCCATCCATTTGGCTGCAAATTGCATAATTTCATTGTTCCGGATAGCTGAATAATATTCCATTGTGTAGATGTACCATAGTTTTTTAACCCATTCTTTGGTTGAGGGACATCTGGGTTGTTTCCAGTTTCTAGCTATTACAAATAAGGCTGCTGTAAACATAGATGAGGAAACTTCCTTATGATTCCGTGAAGAGGCATTTGGGTGTATACCCAGAAGTGATATGGCTGGGTCCTGAGGCAGAGCTATTCCAAGTTTTCTAAGATATCGCCAGACTGACCTCCATAGTGGTTGCACAAGCCTGCATTCCCACCAGCAATGGAGTAGGGTACCCCTTTCTCCACACCCTCGCCAGCATGTGCTGCCATTTGAGTTTTTGATCCCAGCCATTCTGACAGCTGTGAGATGGAATCTCAGAGTCGTCTTGAGTTGCATTTCTCTGATGATTAAGGATGTTGAGCACTTCTTCAAGTGTCTCTCAGACATTAGGGATTCCTCCTTTGTGAATTCTCTATTTAGCTCTGTCCCCCATTTTTTGATTGGATTATTTGGTTTCTTGGCATTTAATTTCTTGAGTTCTTTGTAGATTTTGGATATTAGCCCTCTGTCAGATGTGGGGTTGGTGAAGGTTTTCTCCCAGTCTGTAGGCTGCCATTTTGTTCAAATGACAGTGTCCTTTGCCTTACAGAAGCTTTTCAGTTTCATAAGGTCCCATTTATTGATTGTTGATCTCAAGTCCTGAGCTGTTGGAGTTCTGTTCAGGAAGTTGTCGCATGAGCCAATTAGTTCGAGGGTTTCTCCCACTTTTTCTTCTAGTAGATTTAGTGTGACCGGCCTTATGTTAAGGTCTTTGATCCACTTGGACTTAAGTTTCGTACAAGGTGATAAGTATGGGTCTAACTTCATCCTTTTACAAATGGACATCCAGTTGGACCAGCACCATTTGTTGAAGATGCTGTCCTTCTTCCATTGTGCCGTTTTGGCTTCTTTGTCAAAAATTAGGTGGCTATAAGTGTGTGAGTCTATTTCTGGATCTTAAATTCGATTCCATTGATCTACCGGTCTGTTTCTATACCAATACCATGCTGTTTTTACAACTATTGCTCTGTAGTACAGCTTGAAATCTGGGATGGTAATACCTCCAGATGTACTTTTATTGTACAGGATTGATTTAGCTATTCTGGGCTTTTTGTTGTTCCATATGAAATTGAGAATAGCTCTTTCTAAGTCTATAAAAAATTGTGTTGGTATTTTGATAGGAATTGCATTGAATCAATATATAGCTTTTGGTAGGATGGCCATTTTTATTATGTTGATCCTACCTATCCATGAGCATGGGAGATCTTTCCATCTTCTAAAGGCCTCTTCCATTTCTTTCTTCAAGGGCTTGAAGTTCTTGTTGTACCGGTCCTTTACTTGCTTGGATAGAGTTACCCTCAGGTATTTTTTGTTGTTTGTGGCTATTGTGAAGGGGTTGTTTCCCTTATTTCTTTCTCAGCCCATTTGTTTGTTGTATAAAGAAGGGCTTCTGATTTTTTTGAATTAATTTTGTATCCAGCCACTTTGCTGAAGGTGTTTATCAGCTGTAAGAGTTCTCTGGTGGAATTTTTGGGGTCGCTTATGTATACTGTCGTATCATCTGCAAATAGGGATAATTTGACTTCTTCATTTCCAATGTTTATGCCCTTGATGTCCTTTAGTTGCCTTATTGCTCTAGCAAGAACTTCAAGTACTATATTGAAGAGATATGGTGAAAGTGGGCATCCTTGTCTTGTCCCTGAGTTTAGAGGAAATGCTTCAAGTTTCTCTCCATTTATTTTGATGTTGGCCACAGGCCTGCTGTATATTGCCTTTATTATTTCTAGGTACGGCCCTGGTATGCCCGTTCTCTCCAGAACTTTTAGCATGAGGGGGTGTTGGATTTTGTCAAATGCTTTTTCTGCATCTAGCAAGATCATCATGTGGTTTTTTTTTTCTTTCATCTTGTTTATATGGTGAATGACGTTGATAGATTTTCGTATGTTGAACCATCCCTGCATCCCTGGGATGAAGCCTACTTTATAATGGTGTATGATACTTTTGATGTGTTCTTGAATTCGGTTTGCTAGTATTTTATTAAGTATTTTTGCATCTATGTTCATGAGGGAGATTGGTCTGCAGTTCTCTTTCTTTGTTGGGTCTTTGTGTGGTTTAGGAATCAGGGTGATTGTGACCTCGTAGAATGATTTGGCAATGTTCTTTCAGATTCTATTTGGTGAAAGAGTTTGAAAAGTATTGGTGTTAGCTCCTCTTTGAAGGTCCGGTAGAATTCTGTGCTAAAGCCATCTGGCCCTGGGCTTTTTTTGGTTGGGAGATTTTTACTGACTGTTTCTATTTCCTTATGGGTTATAGGGCTGTTTAATCTGTTTATCTCATCTTGATTTAGCTTCGGTAGGCGGAATCTATCAAGAAAATTGTCGATTTCACTTAAGTTTTCAAATTTGATGGAGTATAGATTTTTAAAGTAGGATCCAAATATTCTCTGGATTTCCTCAATGTCTGGTGTTATTTCTCCCCTTTCATTTCTGATTTTGTTGATTTGTGTTTTCTCCCTCTGTCTTTTAGTTAATTTGGCTAAGGGTCTGTATTTTGTTGATTTTCTTGAAGAACCAACTCTTGGTTTCATTGATTCTTTGTATAGTTCTTTTTGTTTCTAAGTTGTTGATTTCAGCCCTAAGTTTGATGATCTCCTGCCTTCTGCTCCTCTTGGGAGTGTTTGCTTCTTTTTTTTCCAATTCACCCAGTTTAGCTGTTAATTCGCTAATATGAGCTGTCACAATTTTCTTTTTGAAGGCACTTATTGCTTTGAACTTTCCTCGTAGCACAGCTTTCATTGTGTCCCATAGGTTTGTGTATGTTGTGTCTTCATTTTCGTTGGATTTTAAGAAGTCTTTGATTTCCTTCTTTATTTCTTCCCTGACCCAGTGGTCCTCTAGTAAAGAGTTGTTCAATTTCCATGTGAGTGTAGACTTTCTGTTGATTCTTTTGCTATTGAAGTCCAGCTTTATTCCATGGTGGTCTGATAAGATACAAGGGGTTATTTCAATTTTCTTGTATCTGTTGAGGCTATCTTTGTGTCCAACTATTTGGTTGATTTTGGAGAAGGTTCCGTGAGGTGCTGAGAAGAAGGTGTATTCTTTTGTGTTTTGGTGAAACGTTCTGTAGAGATCTGCTAGGTCGATTTGGTTCATGATCTCTGTTAGACTCATTATTTCTCTGTTTGGCTTCTGTCTTGATGATCTGTCCATAGTTGTGAGTGGGGTGTTGTCTCCCACTATTAAAGTGTTTCGATTGATGTGCGATTTAAGTTTTAGAAGCATTTCTTTTATAAATGTAGGTGCCTTTGTATTTGGGGCATAAATGTTCAATATTGAGATGACCTCTTGGTGTATATTTCCTTTAATGAGTATGTAATGCCCTTCTTTGTCTTTTTTTTATTAACTTCAATTGGAAGTCTATTTTGTTTGATATTAGTGTGGCTATTCCAGCTTGTTTCCTGGGTCCATTTGCTTGGAAGACCTTGTCCCAGCCCTTTACTCTGATGTAGTGTTTATCTTCAATACTGAGATGTGTTTCTAGTATACAGAAAAAAAAGATGGGTCTTGTTTATGGATCCAGTCTGTAAGTCTGTGTCTTTTTATTGGTGAGTTGAGTCCATTGATGTTGATGGATATTACTGACCAGGGGTTGTTTTTTCCCATTATTTTGGTATAGCTGGCTGTCTTGTGTTTCTCTTTTGTTTAGTTGCTGTGGAGGTTTCTATTTACTCTGTTTTCTTGGGTGTAGTTATCTTGTCTGTGTTGGAATTTTCCTTCTATGATCTTCTGTAGGGCTGGGTTTGTGAGGAGATATTGTTTGAATTTGATTTTGTCAAGGAATATCTTGTTTTCTCCTTCTATGTTGATAGAGAGTTTTGCTGGGTATAGTAGTCTGGCTGGGCACCTATGTTCTCTCAGGGCTTGTAGGAAGGACATCCTTCCAGGCCCTTCTAGCTTTTAAAGTTTCTGAGGAGAAGTCAGGTGTGATTCTGATGGGTCTGCCATTGTATGTGAATTGGCCTTTTTCTCTTACAGCTTTTAATATCCTTTCTTTGTTCTCTACATTTGGAGTTTCTATTATTACGTGGCAAGATGAGTTTCTTTTCTGATCTAATCTGTTTGATGTTCTGTAAGCCTCTTGGATTTTTACTTGCATCTCTTTCTTTAGGTTTGGGAAGTTTTCTTCTATGATTTTGTTGAAGATATTTCCTGGACCATGGAGTCGGGAGTCCTCTCTTTCCTCTATGCCTATAATTCTTAGGTTCCGTCTTTTAATTGAGTCCTTGATTTCTTGGATGTTGTGGGTTTGAGATTTTTTTAGCCTTCTCATTTTATTTGGATGTTGTACTGATTTCTTCCATCGAATCTTCCATGCCTGAGATCCTGTCTTCCATCTCTTGCATCCTATTATTGATACTCACATCCGTAGTTCCTGTTCTCTTCTCTTGATTCTCCATTTCCTCTTTTAACTCTGACTGTGTTTTCTTTATTGTTTCCATTTCTATTTTCATGTCTTGAATGGTAGTGTTCGTTTTGTACATTTCCTTCTCCAGTTTGCTTGTTTTTGTCTGGAGATCTTTCATTGCTTTATCCTTTTCCTGTTCAAGCTGGGTCCCCTTGGCTTGGAGCTCTTTAATGATGTTATTCATTGTTTTGACTTGTAGAATTGTGGCTTCTTTGAATTCCTTCATAGTTTTCAGTTCTTCTTGAAGGGACTTTATCACTTATCACTTTCCATACTGTAGAATTGTCATTGTTTTCATGTGTTTCAGTTGTGGTGAGGTGGTTCGGGATGGACGGAATAGCGTTGCTTTCTTCTGTTGGAGACATTTCACTCTGTTTTTTTTTTTTTTTTTTTTT
>CAJQZJ010000592.1:1489157-1500975 GCA_907164525.1 Lophiomys imhausi
AGTTTTGCTGGGTATAGTAGTCTGGCTGGGCACCTATGTTCTCTCAGGGCTTGTAGGAAGGACATCCTTCCAGGCCCTTCTAGCTTTTAAAGTTTCTGAGGAGAAGTCAGGTGTGATTCTGATGGGTCTGCCATTGTATGTGAATTGGCCTTTTTCTCTTACAGCTTTTAATATCCTTTCTTTGTTCTCTACATTTGGAGTTTCTATTATTACGTGGCAAGATGAGTTTCTTTTCTGATCTAATCTGTTTGATGTTCTGTAAGCCTCTTGGATTTTTACTTGCATCTCTTTCTTTAGGTTTGGGAAGTTTTCTTCTATGATTTTGTTGAAGATATTTCCTGGACCATGGAGTCGGGAGTCCTCTCTTTCCTCTATGCCTATAATTCTTAGGTTCCGTCTTTTAATTGAGTCCTTGATTTCTTGGATGTTGTGGGTTTGAGATTTTTTTAGCCTTCTCATTTTATTTGGATGTTGTACTGATTTCTTCCATCGAATCTTCCATGCCTGAGATCCTGTCTTCCATCTCTTGCATCCTATTATTGATACTCACATCCGTAGTTCCTGTTCTCTTCTCTTGATTCTCCATTTCCTCTTTTAACTCTGACTGTGTTTTCTTTATTGTTTCCATTTCTATTTTCATGTCTTGAATGGTAGTGTTTGTTTTGTACATTTCCTTCTCCAGTTTGCTTGTTTTTGTCTGGAGATCTTTCATTGCTTTATCCTTTTCCTGTTCAAGCTGGGTCCCCTTGGCTTGGAGCTCTTTAATGATGTTATTCATTGTTTTGACTTGTAGAATTGTGGCTTCTTTGAATTCCTTCATAGTTTTCAGTTCTTCTTGAAGGGACTTTATCACTTATCACTTTCCATACTGTAGAATTGTCATTGTTTTCATGTGTTTCAGTTGTGGTGAGGTGGTTCGGGATGGACGGAATAGCGTTGCTTTCTTCTGTTGGAGACATTTCACTCTGTTTTTTTTTTTTTTTTTTTTCCCCCTGGCCTCTGGGCCTGTGAAATTTTTTTTTTTTTTTTGCTGTCTTCTGGACTTGGGTCCAAAGGGGGCACTGTGGTGTAGGAGTTGCCTTACTCCATCCCTATAAGGTGAGTCATATAGTCCCGCCTCCCAGGTAGGGATCTAATTAATTCAGGTGGTGGAGCTGTGCACAAGTATGCTCTGATTCCCCGCCAGAAGGGCCCTTACTAGTACAAAAGTTCGATATAGGACAGTTTCAAATATCTCACAGTTTGCCTGGGGTTGGATCCTGTAGGGGGTAAATCTGCAGTTCAGCTCCAATAGCCTTGCCACTCCCCAGGTTTGGAAGCTGGCCAGTGACATCACAGACTGGGATCTGAAGGCACTTTGCAGTGGAGCTACTTCACTTCCAAGGGTCGCAACCTTTCCCAGATAATTGGATTGTCTGTGTGAGACCTGGGTGTGCCCAGCAGGGTGGGGATTATCTCTATGTGGTTTCTGAATCTGTTGGCTGGGTATTAGGTTGGAACTTACCAGGGATTTCTCCTTTTGGGGGCATGGGTTATCCCGATTCCCTGGTCCAGAGGCTTCCTAGAGTGTTCGAGAGTTGGAAGGGGCATCCTGCCCAGGCATCTTCCGTGGTCCCTGTGTAGCTGGGTGATATTTAGAAGGAGTCATGCCCTTTTTACAGCATCCTGCAACACTTGCCACCTTGTGACTGTTGACCCCGAAATCAAAATACATCCGCACCGGCCGCCGCCATCTTGGATCCCCCCTACTTACAATTTTTATAAACATTTCTCTGTAGTTTTCTCTTTCTTTTTAAAGATTAATTAATTAATTAAGTAAGTATACAATGTTCTGAGTTGAATTATTTATGCCTGCAGGCCAGGAGAGAGCACCAGACCTCATTATAGATGGTTATGAGCCACCATGTGGTTGCTGGGAATTGAACTCAGAACCTCTGGAAGAGCAGCAAGTGCTCTTAACCTCTGATCCATCTCTCCAGCCCCTCTTTCTTTCTTTCCTTCTTTCTTTCTTTCTTTCTTTCTTTCTTTCTTTCTTTCTTTCTTTCTTGATACTGGGAATCAAACTCAGAAGCTTGTATATGCTAGGTAAGCACAAACTACTATGCTGAATACTTCCCTTTTTTTCCTTTATTTTTTCTTATACAATACATCCTGATTTCAGCCTCCCTTCAATGATCTCCTACCATCACCACCCCTCCCCTAAATCCATTGCTTCTCCATCTCCCTTTTGAAAATATCAAGCTTCTGGTCACAGCCACACTACATGTGCAGGCTGTAGACATCTAGAGGCCCACTTGTCTCAATCACATGCTTGCACGCAGGGAGGATACCCAGAGGTCCTTCAGTCATGAGCCCCTTACACAGCAGAAGCCACAACAATATGCAAGTATGTGATGGACAATGAGAAAGAGAAGAGACAATGAGAGAAAAAGGAACATTTTGAGCAATATTAAGAGAGACTTAACTAGAGATGCAAGGGTGGAAAAGAATAGCTTGTTATGAATAGTCAGCCTCACTCCCTGGGGCAATAATGAAGTCCTAAACCATGCTGCCACTGAGGACCATGTCTGGATTTGTGGTCAGGGACCCCAGCATTGTCTCATATTACCACTAGAGACCATGAGCCCATCCCTTGTCTGGGCAGCAGCCTGAGATAAGTAGATGTCCTAGAGCTGTTTGGAACTGACCCCACCCTTCACTGCCTGTGGCACTCTGGAGAGCTGGCTCTGGAGAGTGGGCCCTGCACCTTGCCTGGGAACACATTAGAGCTGGCCCTGGTAGCAGGTGTGTCGGTGAGCTGGCCTCACCACTCTTCTGTGTAAAGTGGCTTGGGCCCTGGGGTGTCTCCCTTCTTCCCATTGACCCTTGCCACCTGCAGCAGTCAGAGAACTGGCCCTGGAGTCACGAGAGAGGGAGAGCTGGCCTTGTCCTTTAATGGCTGGAGGACTCAGGAGAGTGGGCCTCCAGTTTACTTGGGTAGCACAGTAGAGCTGGCCATGCTGAACGGGGCACTGGAGGTTGAAGAGTCCCTGAGGGCCTGGAAATGGGAGAGTTGGCCCATTCCCCTGATGGCTGTAGCATTGTGTAAGTTAGCTGGGCAGTGCTGAAGAGCTTTCCCTGGTGGTATATATACAGGAAAGCTAGTGGGCAGAAAAACACAGCTACCAGCCCAGGCTCAGATCCAGGGCTTTAAGTTGACCCCACTAGGGATGAAGAGTCAGCTATAGGCACCACTGAAGTGAAATATTTGAGTTACTGAGACAATTGATGCTGGATAGCTGGAGCTGAAAAATTAGACGTGATTAAGAAAACAGCAAAACTGAGGTGAAATTTTCTGTAAAGTGTTTCCAAAGAGTTAGCACAAAAAAGTTGTGTTTGAGAGGCTGCCAAGGTTGTATCATGTGTTTCCAATTGAATTGGAAGGGTAAGAGTCACCTGGGTAGTTCTGGTTTTGAAGGCATGAAGAGATCATGGAGAGCAGCTGAGACTTGGCACTGTGTGGTAGGGCTACAGTCCATGAAGACAGCCCAGGAGAGGGTATTGTAAAGTCCAGTTGCAGCAAGGGACCCCAACATTTTGGGAGATGCTTGTAGTGTGGGATGACTACCAAGAACAGCAGCCGCAGTGGAGTGAAGCTGGCCTGAGTCTAGGCGTGAAGCTGGATGCTCTGTAAAGGGCAGAGCTGGATAAGTAACCGAAACCCTTCCAAAGAACCCAGAAGATTGAGTAAATCCCAGCTATTGGACATTGCTTAGATCTAATTGTGAGTATGCCTTGGCATTTCCCTCTTGAAATAAGGAAATATTTAATTTATTTTGGATTTTACACAAGCCCACAGTTAAGAGACTGAGTTTTTAAAGAGATTTAAATTCTAGGTTGTAAAAGAGACTTTGGATTTTAGATTGCATTTAAAGTATTTAGAGTTGTAGAGATTGGGAATTTTTAACTCTGTAAAATATTTCATTTTGTGGTATTATATTATTAATGTGTGATCTTGGGAATGGACAAGGAAGGAAATGCTGTGGCTTAACAGTGATGTTTATGTGTCAAATTGACAAGAAGTTGATTGTGCTGGATAGTTTTATGTCAAATTAATACAAGCTAAAGTTATCTGAAAGGAAGGAAGCTCAGTTGAAAAAATGTCTCCATAATATTTGTCTGTAACACATTTCTTTATTAGTAATTGATCAGAAAGGGCTCAGTCCATTGTGGATGGTGCTATTCCTTGGCTGGTGGTCCTTAGTTCTATAAGGTCCTTAGTTCTTTCTCAGCAGGCTGAGAAAGCCACTGCGAGCAACCCAGTAAGCAGTATTCCTCCATAGCCTCTGAAAGAGATCCTGCCTACATGCCCTGTTTGAGTTACTGGCCTGACTTCCCTCAGTGATGTAGTATTACCTGGGAGTGCAAGCTGAAGTAAACCCTTTCCTCCCCAGACTCCTTTAGTCATGGCATTTCATTACAGCAATAGTAGCCCTAAGACAACTTCTGAGTCACACTTTGGTTAAGGATGTGTCAATTCATTTATCTCTAGTCTAATATGAGAGTTTATTATATTTTATATTCCCAAGTTACTGAGATGATAATAAACTTATAAACAGAGGATTATTACATAGATATTAAATGTGTTCTTGTTAAATGTTCTTAGGGAAATTCGATTGTAATTCTCTTTCTTTGTTGATTCTTTATGTGGTTTGAGTATAAGGGTAACTGTGGCCCCATAAAATGAATTGGGCAATGTTCTGTTTTCTGTTTTGTGGAATAATTTGAGGAGTCTTGGCATTAATGCTTCTTTGAAAGTCTGGTAGAATTCTGCATTAAAGCCATGCAGCCTTGAGCTGCTTTTTGGTTGGGAGTCTTTTAATAACTAATTCTACTTTGCTAGGGTTTATAAGTCTATTTAAATTGTTATTTGATCTTGATTTAAATTTGGTAAGTGGTCCCTATCTAGGAAATTATCCATTTCTTTTACTGCACATTTCTAAAGTATGTCCTTGGGATTCTCTGTATTTCATTCATTTCTGTTGTTATGCTCCCCCTTTTGTTTCTAATTTTGTTAATTTGGATATTCTTTCTCTGCCTTTTAGTTAGTTTGGATAATGGTTTGTCTATCTTGTTGATTTTTACAAAGAATAAACTCTTTGTTTCATTGATAATTGTATTCTTCTCTTTGTTTCTATGTTAATTTAAAAAGCATATATACGTTGTGTTGAAAAATTTAAAACTTTATACCTATCTAAAATATTTTATATTTATTTACTTTATAACATGATTAGACTTATATCATTTAAACATATGCATATATATGACTCATTTTTGTACAATTTTTGTGCATATTTTTCTAGTCATGGGAATATACATTTATATTGAACAGAAAATCATATGTTTTAATTTCAATAATCATTAACTCTGTATTATTATAGTATGCCTTTAAATTATTAAATTTCATGTTTTTAAAAAATATTCTTTTGTTTATTTATTGCCCACATGTGTGTCTGTGTGTGTGTGTGTGTGTGTGTGTGTGTATGTGTTTATTTGTGTGTGTTTGCAGAACACTCATGCTATTGGTGTACTTGTAGAAATCTAAGGTCAACTTAGAGAAGTTAATTCTTTCTTTCAACCATGTACCTCACAGGAATTCATCCCAAGTCATCAGCATTAGTAGCAAACATCTTTCTACCTGAGCCTTCATGATGACCCTACTCTCAATAATTTTTTATGAATGGAAAATCATTTTCTTTAATCATAATGGGAAATAGGATTCTGAAAATAGATATTTAAATATGACCTTCATATAACTAAAATCAACATCAAAATGTCAACTACCCATCTTAATAAAAAGTAAGGCACTATAAGAGGAAGATCAATGCTGTAAGGTATGGAGAAAAAAATGGGAACTATCCAGGCAGCCACTGCTATGTCATTTCTTAGTTTTGGAAGCTGCAGGCCCTGTACTTCCTATAAAATCAGATATATTTATCCCTCTCAGGTCTCTGAGGTGGTTGAAGAATAGATAGCTAGAGTCTCATAATAAAATTTTGAGTTGTTTAGGAGTCAAGAGAGTGTTATAGATCTAAGAATATGCTTTTAAAATTGTGTTGCAAGTTAGTATGAATGTTGAGTTAGATATAGAACTTTAAACTCATGGAGATGGTTAGATAGTAGAGTGTTAAAGTCAGGTGCCAAATACATATGGACTGGTCATTGGGAATGTACGCTAAGCCATATAACCCTCATAACTGTGGCCTAATTACCTCTGTTTTTTGTATTGTATTTATTATTATAAGAGAAAGAGCCATTTGTTGGACTGAAAGGGGGAGGTGTTGGGGGAAATAAGATATACCTTAAACTTAAAAAAAAAAAGGGAAGAAGATGGGGGTTGAGGATGGGAGGGTGGGACTGGATGGGGGAGTAGGGAAGGGATTGCGATTGAGATGTAACTTGAAGAAATAAAAAATAAATTTAAAAAAAAGAGAATAAGATATACAATAATGAAAAAAATACGAGGCAAGGCAAGACTTCAAAGACCTACAAGTAATGTTTTCTAAAAAGCAAGCAGTATAAAATGAAAGGATAGTTAGAGTAAACTAGAAATTGGAGATTCAATCTTTCATTTGAGGGATTGTTTAAATTGTGATAAGAGTACTAGAGAGAATTCATATCCTTCAAGAGAACATAAACAGTAGGATGACTAAGGAGGAAGTTGACATTGTTATTAGTTTTGAAATTCACTACACAGCTCAGGTTGAGTCTGTGTTATTATTCCTAACATCAGCTGTGTTCTATAGTACATGTTCTCAATGCCAAGACTTAATGACTTAATGTGCTTTTTCAAGCTTATCACAGTTCTGTTATTGTTACTAAGGCAGGTGCATTGTGTCTTCTATAGTTGTAATAGGAGATAAAGAAGAGACAAAGAAAATTTTGGGATAACTGAATCCTCAGAAAAAATTATCTATCAGTGTTTAGTTAGCTACAAATAATACATTGGAGATCTCCACCTGAGCTTAATGTAACACATTAGAAGCAGAAGCTAACATGCTCATAACATAAAACAAGAACAAGATGTAATTCGCCAGACAGCAATACGAACCAGGAAGTTTAAGAGAAGCACACATGAACTTCTTACTATTTTTGAAAGAAAATGCAGGAAATGTGTATCTTCTTAGTTACAAAACAACAAATACAACTATTACAGAGTTAAATGACTTGCTTTAGTTCACATAACCCAGAATCAACAAAGATAATGTTTAATTGTAACTTATTTTATAAGTTTGTTTATTTATTCATTTATACCCTTATCATAGCCCCCTCCCTCCCCTCCTCTGGGTCCTACCCTCCTACCTCTTCCCCAATCCCCCCCTACCCTTCTCCTCAGGAAAGGAAAGCCTCTCATATCATCCTGCATCAGAACATCGAGTCCCATCAGCACATCCACTTCTATTGAGAGCAGGCACTGCAGCCCATTTAGGGGGAAGTGATAAACAATAATGCATTAGAGTCCATGACAGGGACAACCCCACTCCATTTGCTAAGAGATCCACCCACATGATGACCAATCTACCCATCAATTACATAAGTGTAGGGGGTCTAGGTACGGTTCATGTATGCTGTTTTGTTGATTCTTCAGTCTCTTTGAGCCCTCTGAGTCCTAGATAGGTTGTCTCTGTTGTTCTTCTTGTGGAGTTCTTGTCTCTTCTGGGTCTTTCTATCCTTATCCCCAATCTTCCACAAGACACCCCAAACTCTGTCTAATGTTTGGTGGTGAGTCTCAGACTCTGTTTAGATTCTCTGGTGCATATAGTTTCTTAGAGGACATTTAGGCTGTGCTCCTGTCTGTAATCATAGCACATTATTGTTAATAGTGATAGCAGTTGGATCTCTCCCTTGGGGTAAGTCTCAGGTTAGGCCCATCATTGATTGAACATTCCCTCAATTTCTAGTATATCTTCATCCTTATATATCTTGTATACAGGGTAAATTTTGAGTTGAAGGCTTTGTGGGTGGGTTGGTGATCCCCCATTCCTCTAGAAGTCCTACCTAGGTAAAATGAGGCCTCTTCAGTCTTTATACTCCCCTCTGCTAGAAGTCTCAGTTAGAGTCACCCCCATATCCTCCCAGGGGCCTACCCTGTTGTTGGTCTCCAGCTGTTCTCAGAGATGCCCCTCCTTAACACACCAATTCCATATTTGAATGCCTTATACTGTCTTCCTTCACATTAATTCCAAAGTGGGGGTGTGGGAGGTGAGATTTATTCAAGGATAACTGGTCAGTTTTAGTTATTAAACTTTTTAATCATTTTCCTTATAGCTTTATTGAGAACTAAAAATCTGAAACACATATAATTTTTATCAATATAAAATATTAACAGATTTAGGTATCTAAAGTAATTATAAAAACTCACCTAGTTTTTTTCAACATATTATCATAAACAGAGGGGATTTTGGCATTCAGAAGCCATATCACATATCATGTTTATTTACCATTAATTTCATCATCACTTCAAAATACCTAGGCATAATTTATTTGTCCTTAATACACGTCAAGTGAAATCTTCCTGTTACAACCATGCACAGATATAGAGAGTCAAAAAGAGGAGAACATCTATAATCAAATATAGATGTTAAAAATCCATTTTAATGAGATGGCCATATTCAACAAAACTATCTAGTTAAAAATGCACCTAAATTAACAGATGCTTAACCTATGCTCCGTAACCTGATCTTGTGCTAGGAATGATAGAACATGTCATATGTCACCATCCCACCATTGTGTTCCTTTATAAATATGCTTCTAATGCTTCATATAAAGCTTCATGAAAATGGCCTCATGGAGTCATCACCATCATATTTCTAACCTTAGACACATCTTGATTATTCATTATGATTGTATTGGTAAGGCCTTGACAAGAGACAGACATCCTTTAACCTTCCTTGTTATTTATTAGGAGAAAATGCTTATCTGGAATATATTATAGACCATGAAACTATAAAGGGGAAAACTAATATTCATTACTTTATATTCACTGAAATACCTTAACCTTTAGGAATCATTAGTTCCAGGATAGTCTATAAAGTTAAACCGACCAGCACAAGGGCAGATGGGGACGATAAGGGAGGAGAGAAGATCATAAACACATTACCATCTAGTATTTGTTGGATGACATTCTTCTAATCCCTAGATTCAGCCCAAACAACAAAATATTTTCTGAACTGAATCTCCTCAAACAATGTACTTGAAGGGTGTGTGATTTGATTTTGATTTTTAATAAACTACAAAATAATAAGGCTCATGGAGAATGTTTTATAGTTGTGGATGAATGTGAAATTCTTTCTGATTGCTACAGACAGTAGATTATTGTAGTTAATGAGAAATCAACTACTCAAACATGTTATCATTGCTACTTTTGTTAGACATAAAGATTTTTTAAAATCTGTTTATATGTATGACGTGAGTGAGTGAGTGAGTGTGTGTGTGTGTATGCTCTTAGGATACTAAATGGAATTTTATGAAGCACGTCATAAATTAATCACAAACATTTACTTCCTACATTTCTGGAAATGTACAATATCAATGCCCTGATACATTCCATGTCTGGGCAGGTGAGTCTGCTCACTCTTAGATGCTCATCCTTTTGTCTGTGACCTCACTTGACATTGGGACAAAGGATTTCTCTTAAACTCTAGGAATGTTCATTACAGCATGGACAGATTTGTATTCATTGCCTAGGTACCACTCAAAGGCCAGAGTTTTACATATGTTGATATGGAATAAAAGTTTAATTTACGAAAATATACAAATATTCAGACCATAACAGTGTATGCATATGCTCAAGCTTTATTGTAAACATGTAGACAAACCTAAGGGTATGTCTGTGTGAGACTAATACATTGGTTTAATTGAGATGAGAAAACACCTATTAAATATAGGTGGTATCATTTGTTGGGTGACACTGTTTCTTCTAAGTATATGTGAATTTACATTACTTATCTCAGATGGGAAACTTGGTGATAGACCAAAGTAATAATAAAGTCCAAACTGGTGAACTAATAGATTTTTGTGAGTTACTTATAGTATATGGGGGAGGGGTTACTTATAGAAACATAGATAACAAAAAGCCAGCTTTCATCACCAAGTTTCACCCATGAGTGACAACTCAGAAAAGCTAGAGTCCTGCAGCTTTCTGTATCACTTGCAATCTCCTCTAAGGGTAGAAGAGTCTCCTGTTCTCAGTCACCCTACAGGGATCTCAGCAGTTACTGTTGCTTAAATAATGTTAGGGTTACTGTTGCTTAAATAATGCTAGGAAGGGCTTGGACTTGAACATCTGATCAATTTCAGGGACTTTGTGAAACATGGTTTTTGTTGTTTTTAATTGTGGTTGTTTTTTTATGCACTGAATCTTAGCATACCTCCCCAATTCTAAAGAATGTCTATTCTATATAAAATCTTTCGCAAAAAGAAAAGAATTATACAATGCCACTCCATTGCATGGAGTCTTGAGTGTAATAAAAAGGACAAAGTGAGTTATTCCCAACCATTCCTCACTATTTCTGACTGTGAGAACAATGTGGTCAGGTGCCTCTTGCTCCTGCCACCGTACATTTCCCACCATGATGAAATGTATTTCTTGGGGGATATGAGGGAAAATAATTGCTTCTCTGTGTAAGTTGGTTTTGCCAGATATGTTTCCACAGTAAACAGAAAACTAATTCAATGTATGATTCCATGATGCATCAAATAAACCACTCTAAAATTCATTATTTTAAAAGAGCAATTTGTCATCACTTTGTGGGAAGACAGGCTAGTACTGTTAGGCTGGTGCTTCCAGATCTTGGAAGGCACCAGCTGTTGTCACATACAATTTATAAATTCCCTCTACATTATAATGTCATCTTATGTCAATAACAGGTGAGAAGGTGAGACACAGAAAAGAGAAACATACATTTAATGGGTACATCACATTTACTTAGATGCCAATTCCCAAAGCATTGTGTAGTCCTCATCATGTCACAGTAGCCTCATAGGAGGAATAGTTTGTACTCATCAATTGGACAGAAAAGTAGAAATTAAATTGTTCTCACCTAGTCCATAATGGAGTATTAAAGAATAGATGTTGATCTAATCACTCCACAAATAATAAATTGTTAAGGTCTTGAAGTAATTAATAAATGATATTGTTCCTAAGTAGAGAGAAAGAAAAATATTCACTTAATATGTTTCAGATAAAATATCCCTGATAACTAGCACCTAATTCAAGAATAAGAGAACATACACTGGGTACTGAGGCACCTACCTTTAAGCCTAACACTTAGGAAAAGCTGTACGTGAGTCTCTATAAGTGTGAGGTCAACATCAGGAACATAAATATATCTAGGCCAGAAAGGGCTACATCGTGAGACCCTGTCTCAAAAAGTTGTGGCAGCTAGCGAGATGACTCAGTGGTTAAGAGCACCTCGTGCTCTTGCTGAGGCCCTGAGTTTGGTTCCCAGTACTCACGTCATGCTTACATTAACTTGTGACTTCATTTCAAAGAAACCTGATACCTTCTCCTAAGGGAACTAGGCATGCATGTAGTACACATATATCCATGCAGGCAAAACACAAACACATAAAACAAAAATAATATTTTTTATTTAGAAAAGGAATACACTGTTTGTAAGACACATTTTTCGTGTAGGGCATGTGTCTGAATTATTCCCTATCTGAATTGACACAAACCCATTGCAAGCATTTATTGTTGAGGATGTTAAGGTTCAGCAACATTGTGTGGTTGTAAAAGTGGAATAGTCAACAGAATGTAAAAGTGGAATAGTCAACA
>CAJQZJ010000592.1:1500985-1534967 GCA_907164525.1 Lophiomys imhausi
TGTAAAAGTGGAATAGTCAACAGAATGTAAAAGTGGAATAGTCAACAGAAGTAAATTAAATATCTATTGCTGTAAAATAGCCAGCAACTTTCCGTTGCTCAAGTAAAAGGAAATGACACATTTTAAAGTAACATATGGATGTAAAGTGTGCTCTTTTAGTAGAAGCATTATTGAATGTTTATGACAATTATAGACATATAATCTACTTAGAAAGGGAACAATCTTAAACACACGTGTAACTATATTTTAAAATAAGATGGCATATATAATATAAAAACAATTTATTACATTTTCAAGATAACCTTTAACATTTTACTTTACAAAACAATACTATTGGGGCTATATAGTAAAGAACAAAAACTATGTAGCAAAAACAGTTTTGCTGCCTTATCCTTAATGAACTCAGCTCTGTGCATTCTTAGAGCAGTGCAGTTTTTGATGTGTGATTCACAGCTTGCTTTGTTCACTATTGCAGGACACTTTCCAAGGTATTTTAAGTGTATTCTGTCTTCGTGTATACTGTTCTAGTGCTGGGATGAAACACCGTGGCCAGCACAGCTCACAGAATGAAGCATTTAATTAGATGCTTGCTACAGTTTCAGAGGGTTAGTACATGCTCATCATGGCAGGGAATAGGGTGGGAGTTAGGCAGGCATGGAGCTGGGGCAGTAGCTGAGAGCTTACTCATTTACTGACCCACAGGCAGGAGGGAGAGAGAGAATGATTCTAGTTCTGGTGCGGGGTTTTGAAAGTAGCACATACTCCAACAAGGCCTTACCCTCTCATCCTTTATAAACTGTCCAGTAACTGGGAATCAAACATCCAAATCTTCAGAACCATGGGTTCTGTTTTCATTCAAATAACTACATGCTAATATTGTACTTATTCAAAACTGGTACATTTATTTTGTGAGATATGGACCTTAGTCCATAAGAGTTTTGTGATTCCTCTGAGCAAACGATACTCTTTGAAGACCCCGAGCCTTTGTTTTAGAGGCTATCTTTCCTCTTTCCCATCTACAGAGATTAGTTCTGGATCCTGACTGTGTTTTACTGTTGCAGCATCTATCGAATGGTACATGACGAAAGTAAGGGGAGAAGGTGAAATAAAACAATGGGAAATTGTTAACCAGAACATGAAAAGTATTCAAGAAAGGGTATGGAAAGAAAGAATGTGGACATGTAAGATGTTTGCTTAGATGGGTTATATAAATAAGCAAAAATAAAATGGGAGGAAATTTTTTCCTCATAGTTAGTCCTGAACTGATGTCTTTTGTAATTTTCTGTGTTTTCATTTTGTCACCTTCAAGTCAATATGTATGATCAGAAAGGCAGTAGTGGTGACTTTGAACCACAAAATCCACAAAAAGTGGTAGTTTGCCTTGAAAACACAGAGTGGACAGATCTACCTGAAGTTACTCTACCCTCTTTTAAATCTCTGATACTGAGTGTTGCACATGCTGTTTGAAAATATTCAGTCAAGGGCTAAACATGCACTTGGTTCAACAGAATTTTTTATTTGGAAGTCAGAACTTGTTATCTGGTACTATTGCCGGATTTTCAGTTTTTATTTACATATATAAAGTCCTAAAGGGACATTGTTTTATTGAAATAAGGCAATATTACCCAGAAGAAAATTGTCAAGCAGAATTTTAACACTACTGTCTGCTCAGTGTTCCATGGTTTCTTGCTTTTACTCATAGGATGATCAGTTATAAAATATAAAAAAAAACATTAAATAAGGCTATTTTCAAACAATTATTTTTAAAAAAATACTTTTATGGTATTATCATACAAAATAAATAGTACTCTTTAATATTTGGGGAAACCCCATGAGTTTTTTTTTTTTTTTTCAAGTTACATCTTGATCAAAGTCCCATCCTCCTCTGCTACATGTTCCATCCTCCCTACCTCATCCTTATCTCAGCCCTCTCCTCCTTAGATGAGGGGAGCCCCCACATATCAAATCCCCTCAGTTCACCAGTCACATGACAGCTAAGAGCTTCTTGTACTGGGGTTTGAATTGGTCCCCTTGCTAGGGTAAGGTATTCCACTAACAAGCAATAGGGTCTATGATTTGCTGCTGGGTGGATTTTTCACAGGATAGCTATGCTAGGTTCCTGTTTGTTTGGGTCAGTGGGTTGAAGGATGGTAGTCTTGTAGTTAATATCCACCTATAATAAAATTAAGAATAACTCTTTCTATGGTATTATACCTATGTAACTCTTAAAAATGCAATGTGAAGTTCTAGGCCTTTTGAGAGCAACTATCACAAACTATTTAGGATAATTAAGAAATGCAAACTAATAGTCATTCAAACTTGTCATTTTGTTAGATGCTAGTTTAGTGTATCACAGATGTTTTCTAAGTTAATAGGAAATCAAGTTACTAAGAGACAAGCAATATTTGCTTATTCAAATATACAGAGATAGATGGTCATCAAAAACGTCAAGAGATCTGTAGAATATGCCATTTACATGTTTTCTTAATTTAAGATTTTTTGATATTGAGAGATGTCAGCTCCTGCGAGCACCTCCCATTCTACTCCAAGTAGATGATGAGCATGAAAGAACCCTCATTTGGAGATGGCTGCATTGGTGTCAAGGTTGTCACTAGGCAAGAGAGGGCCCTTGCTTCAACTGTAGACAGAATGCTGTCTGAAAAGGACAAAACTTTGAAGCAGGTAAGTCAACAGCCTAGCTCTGCCAAGACAGGGCAGGCAAGTCCTTCATAATTCCTGCTTTACAATTAATGTCTGTCAGAGATACTGTGCCAAAAGGCTGAAGATTGATGCTTTGATGTTATAGAGAGAAATTGGGGATAGTCCAGTCATCCAGTTGCCTGTCATTTCTTAGTTTTGGAAGCTGCTGGCTCTGCACTTCCTGTTTATTCAGATATATTTATCCTTCTCATGTCTCTGATGTGGTTGAAGACTAGATAGTTATAGTCTCACAGTTAAGTTTGAAGTTGTTTAGGAATTAAAAAGATGTTCTAAGTCTAAGAAGATGTTTTTAAGTTGATAATGCAAGTTAGAATGGAAACTGAGTTAGGTATAGAACTTTAAACTCATCGAGATAGATAGATAGATAATAGAATATTATTATTAGTTGCCAAATACATATGGACTGGACATTTAGAATGTATGTTATACCTTATAATTTTCATAATTGCTGCCTAATTGTTATTATTTTTTGTATTCTTTTATTGGACTAATAGGGGAGATGTTGGGGGGAAAAGATACACCTTAAATAAAAAAAAAAGAGGATAGGATGGAGAGGGGGAAGAGGGGAGGAGGGTGGGACCTGGAGGGGAGGAGTGAGGTGACTGTGATTGAGATGTAACTTGAAGAAATAAATAAATGTTGAAAAAAAAAAAAAAAGCTAAGTAAACCCTTTGCTCCCTGCCCTCAAAAAATGAATAAATAAGGGGGGGCCAAGATGGCGGAAACCTACATTGATGCATTTTGAACGCAGGAAAAAAGAGCCATAAAAACCACAGAGTTATTGGGCACTGTGCAAAAACCGGAGGGGCTAGACCCCCTGGGAACATTCATAGCTCCCAAGGGACTGTTAAAAGTCCCAGGGTAAGGCTCTCCCCCCATCTCTCACAGACACAGAAGCCATTAAACCCGGGATTCGGGAACTCCCATTTGGAGAGGCTCCTGGTAAGGTCGACACCAACTCACAGCAGGCAGAATCAGAGGCCACTTGGCGATCACCCACTAGCCTACTGGGCTCCCCACACCTCAGGAAGAAACTATAGCCACTTAAGAAACTTTGCGGGATAGTGGAAGTCTTAGCAAGTAAGAAACAGGGCGCTTGGCGGGTGGTCGGCAGCCTCTCGAGACGCGGAGGTTCCGAGAGAGCGGGAAGCTGCTGGTGGGCAAAGTAATCAGGGTGGGAAGTAGGCTCAGGAGGGCGGGAGGGGCCTAATCCCCGTGCACCTACGGCAGCGCAACTGGGGAAGGAGCCTGGCACAGACGGGGCCGAATCCCAGTGCACCCACGGTAGGGCAGGTGGGGAGGGAGCCTGGCACAGGCAGGGCCGAATCCCCTCGCACCCACGGCAGGACAACTGGGGAGGGAGCCTGGCACAGGCGGCAGGCGTGGCCAGGGATACGCGCACACACGGCTGAGCTGCTGGGAAGAGAGGCCCACTCAGGCGGCCGGAGGATCCGGGGCTCAGGGCACCCACGGCCGAGCAGCAAGGGAGGGAGACCCACAGCTGTGCAGACAGGGAGGGAATCAGGCACAGGGGTCAGGCTGTGGCGAGAAGCCTAGTGAGAAACCAGAAGTCAGGGGACCATAGCTGCATTCTGGAAAATCCAGACATATTAAGTGTGGAGCCAGACCCTGTCAGCCTCCGTGATGACAAACAAAGCCCACAGAATCTGTTTCTGGGCAAACAGGTCCATAACATCAGAACCATTACAGGCTGATAACTCAGAGTGCAACATAGAGAAATCTGAATTGGGAGCAGTGAAACAATCCTGGTCCATTACTCACAACCTGGGAATAGGCTGCACCAGCTCACAGTGCTTCAGGCGATTAAAACCACAGTGACCCTGAAATCCCCCTGTAAGCAATGACAGATAGCCAAGTAACTCGTCCCATGCACCAAAGCATCCCCTGTGGATCCAAGCACAGAAAATGACAAGAACAGACAGCTAAACGCATCCAATGGCCAAAGATCCAAGAAGAAATAGAAATCAAGGAAATATGACTCCAACAAAGCAGAATTATCCTAGCTCATCCAATTCGGATGACCTCACACCAACAGAAACACATGAAAACATTGACAATTCTTCATTATGGAAAGTGATAGAGTCCCTTCAAGAAGAACTTAAATCTATGAAGGAATTCAAAGAAGCCACAATTTTACAAGTCAAAACAAGGAACAACACCATTAAAGAGCTCCAAGCCAAGGTGACAGAGCTTGAACAGGAAAAGGACAAAGCAATGAAAGATTTTCATAGAAAAACAAGCAAGCTGGAGAAGGAAATGTACAAACCGAACAAAACCATACAAGACATGAAAATAGAAATAGAAACAATAAAGAAAACACAGAGTTAAAAGAGGAACTGGAGAATCAAGGGATGAGAACAGGAACTACGGATGTGAGTATCAACAATAGGATGCAAGAGATGGAAGACAGGATCTCAGGCATGGAAGATTCAATGGAAGAAATCAGTACAACATCAAAAGAAAATGAGATGTCTAAAAAATCTCTCACCCACAACATCCAAGAAATCCAGGACTCAATGAAAAGACAGAACCTAAGAATTATAGGTATAGAGGAAAGGGAGGACTCCCGACTCCAAGGTCCAGGAAATATCTTCAACAAAATCATAGAGGAAAACTTCCCAAACCTGAAAAAAGAGATGCCAATAAAAATCCAAGAGGCTTACAGAACACCAAACAGATTAGATCAGAAAAGAAACTCCTCTCGCCACATAATAATTGAAACACCGAATGTACAGAACAAAGAAAGAATATTAAAAGCTGTAAGAGAAAAAGGTCAAGTCACATACAATGGCAGACCCATCAGAATTACACCTGACTTCTCCTCAGACTTTAAAAGCTAGAAGGGCCTGGTCAGATATACTACAAGTCCTGAGAGATCATAGGTGCCCAGCCAGACTACTTTACCCAGCAAAACTCTCTATCAACATAGATAGAGAAAACAAGATATTCCATGACAAAATCAAATTTAAACAATATCTACCAACAAACCCAACCCTACAGAAACTCCTAGAAGGAAAATTCCAACCCAGAGAAGAAAACTCCACCCAAGAAAACAAAGGGAATAGAAAACCCCTCAGCAACTAAACCAAAAGAGGCACAGGACCACCACCAATACCAAACTAATGGAAAATAACAACCCGAGGTCAGTAATATCCATCAACATCAATGGATTCAACTCCCCAATAAAAAGACACAGGTTTACAGAGTGGATCTGCAAGCAAGATCCTTCCTTTTGCTGTATACAAGAGACACATCTCACTATCAAAGATAGACACTACCTCAGAGTAAAGGGCTGGGAAAAGGTTTTCCAAGCAAATGGACCCGGGAAGCAAGCTGGAGTAGCCATCCTAATATCAAACAAAACAGACTTCCAATTGAAGTTAATGAAGAAAGACAAAGAAGGGCACTATATACTCAGTAAAGCGAATATTCATCAAGAGGAAATCTCAATACTGAAAATCTATGCCCCAAATACAAAGGCACCTAATTTCGTAAAAGAAACACTTCTAAAACTTAAAGCGCACGTCGATCACAACACATTAGAAGTGGGAGACTTCAAAACCCCACTCACAACAATGGACAGATCATCAAGTCAGAAGACAAACACAGAAATAGTGAGTCTAACAGAGATCATGAAACAAATGGACCTAACAGATGTCTACAGAACGTTTAGCCCAAACACAAAGGAATACACCTTTTTCTCAGCACCCCACGGAACCTACTTCCAAAATCGACCACATAGTTGGTCACAAAGATAGTCTCAATAGATACAAGAAAATTGAAATAACACCTTGTAACTCATCAGACCACCACAGAATAAAGCTGGTCTTCAACAGCAAAAGAATCAACAGAGAGCCTACACACACATGGAAATTGAACAGCTCCTTACTGGATGACCACTGGGTCAGGGAAGAAATAAAGAAGGAAATCAAAGACTTCTTTAAATCCAACGACAATGAAGGCACAACATACCCAAACCTATGGGATACATTGAAAGCTGTGCTACGAGGAAAGTTCATAGCACTAAGTGCTTTCAAAAAGAAAATTGTGACAGCTCATATTAGTGAATTAACAGCTAAGCTGGGTGAATTGGAAAAAAAAGAAACAAACACTCCCAAGAAGAGCAGAAGGCAGGAAATCATCAAACTTAGGGCTGAAATCAACAACTTAGAATCAAAAAAAAAACTATAAAAAGAATCAACGAAACCAAGAGATGGTTCTTTGAGAAAATCAACAAAATAGACAGACCCCTAGCCAAATTAACTAAAAGGCAAAGGGAAAGAACCCAAATCAACAAAATCAGAAATGAAAAGGGAGAAATAACAACAGACATTGAAGAGATCCAGAAAATATTCGGGCATTATTTTAAAAATCTATATTCCACTAAATTTGAAAACCTAAGCGAAATGGACAATTTCCTCGATAAATTCCACCTACCAAAACTAAATCAAAATCAGATTAACAGCTTAAACAGCCCAATAACACCCAAGGAAATGGAAACAGTCATTAATAGTCTCCCAACCAAAAAAATCCCAGGGCCAGATGGCTTTAGCACGAAATTCTACCGGACCTTCAAAGAGGAGCTAACACCAATAATTTTCAAACTCCTCCACCACATAGAAACAGAAAGAACACTGCAAAACTCATTCTATGAGGCCACTGTCATTCAGATTCCTAAACCACACAAAGACCCAACAAGGAAAGAGAACTTCAGACCAATCTCCCTCATGAACATAGATGCAAAAATACTTAATAAAATACTAGCAAACCGAATTCAAGAACACATCAAAAGTATCATACACCATGATCAAGTAGGCTTCATCCCAGGAATGCAGGGATGGTTCAATATACGAGTGTCTATCAATGTAATTCACCACATAATCAAGATGAAAGAAAAAAAAACACATGATAATCTCGCTAGATGCAGAAAAAGCATTTGACAAAATCCAACACCCCTTCATGCTAAAAGTTCTGGAGAGAACGGGCATACAAAGAACATACCTAGAAATAATAAAGGCAATATACAGCAAGCCAGTAGCCAACATCAAATTAAATGGAGAGAAGCTTGAAGCATTTCCTCTAAACTCAGGGACAAGACAAGGATGTCTACTTTCATCATATCTCTTCAATATAGTACTTGAAGTCCTTGCTAGTGCAATAAGATAACTAAAGGAGATCAAAGGGATAAAAATTGGAAATGAAGAAGTCAAATTATCCCTATTTGCAGATGATATGTTAGTATACATAAGCAACCCCAAAACCTCCACCAAAAAACTCTTACAGCTGATAAACAACTTCAGCAGGTGGCTGGATACAAAATTAACTAAAAAAAATCAGAAGCCCTTCTTTATACAACAAACAAATATACCGAGAAAGAAATAAGGGAAACAACCCCCTTCACAATAGCCACAAACAACATAAAATACCTGGGGGTAACTCTAACCAAACAATTAAAGGACCTATACAACAAGAACTTCAAGCCCCTGAAGAAAGAAATGGAAGAGGCCTTTTGAAGATGGAAAGATCTCCCTTGCTCATGGATAGGTAAGATCAACATAATAAAAATGGCTATCCTACCAAAAGCAATATATCGATTTAATGCAATTCCTATCAAAATACCAACACAATTCTTTATAGACCTGGAAAAAGCTATTCTCAACTTCATATGGAACAACAAAAGGCCCAGAATAGTTAAATTAATCCTGTATAATGAAAAAACATCTGGAGGTATCACCATCCCAGATTTCAAGCTGTACTACAGAGCAACAGTAATAAAAACAGCATGGTACTGGTATAGGAACAGACCAGTGTATCAATGGAATCGAATTGAAGACACAAACATGGACCCACACAACTATAGCTAACTAATCTTTGACAAAGAGGCCAAAACCACACAATGGAAGAAGGACAGCATCTTCAACAAATGGTGCTGCTCCAACTGGATGTCCACTTGCTAAAGAATGAAATTAGACCCATAACTATCACCCTGTACCAAACTTAAATCCAAGTGGATCAAAGACCTTAACATAAAGCAGGCCACACTAAATATACTAGTAGAAAAAGTAGGAGAAACCCTCGAACTCATTGGCACAGGTGACAACTTCCTGAACAGAACACCAACAGCTCAGGACCTGAGATCAACAATCAATAAATGGGACCTCAAGAAACTGAAAAGCTTCTGTAAGGCAAAAGACACTGTCATTAGAACAAAACGGCAACCAACAGACTTGGAGAAAATCTTCAACAATCCCACATCTGATAGAGGGCTATTATCTAAAATCTACAAAGAACTCAAGAAACTAAAAGCCAAGAAACCAAATAATCCAATCAAAAAAATGGGAGATGGAGCTAAATAGAGAATTCAAAAAAGGAGGAATCCCTAAGGGCTGAGATACACCAGAAAAAATGTTCAACATCTTTAATCATCAGAGAAATGCAACTCAAGACGACCCTGAGATTCCACCTAACACCTGTCAGAATGGCTAAGATAAAGAGCTCAAATGATAGCGCATGCTGGCAAGAGTGTGGAGAAGGGGAACCCTACTCCATTTCTGGTGGGAGTGCAGGCTTGTGCAACCACTATGGAGGTCTGTCTGGCGATATCTTAGAAATCTAGGAATAACCTTGCCTCAGGACCCTGCCATACCACTTCTGGGTATACACACAAAGACCTCTCACGGAGACATAGGGAAGTCTCCTCATCTACGTTCATAGCAGCCTTATTTGTAATAGCTAGAAATTGGAAACAACCCAGATGTCCATCAACTGAAGAATGGATTAAAAAACTGTGGTTCATCTGTACAATTGAATATTACTCAGCTATCAGAAACAATGAAATCATGCAATTTGCAACCAAATGGATGGATCTAGAGAAGCTCATCCTGAGTGAGCTAACCCAGTCTCAGAAGGATGCACATGGCATCTATTCACTTATAGTAGGATTTTAACTATATCGTACAGGATATCTGTACTACAACCAACACACCAAAAGGAACATGGACATAAACTTTTTTTTTATCTTTTTCTTTTTCCTTCTCCTTTTTTTCTTTTTTTCTTTTTCCTTTTCCCTTCTCTTTTTCCTCTCTTTTTTTTTTGTTGGTATTCTTTGTTTTTGTGGGTTTGTGTGTTTGTTGGTCTTTTTTAGTATTCCCCCAGTAACAAGGAGACACCTTTCTCTGGCAGTTCTGCCTCGTAGGCCCCCGGTGAATGAAGAGGCTCTTGGCCCTCATATGACTCCTGATCTGTGGTGAGATACTGTTAGGCAGGGGCACTCCACCCCAGAGGAACAAGACGGAAGGGTCAGGGGGTAGAGCATGGGAAGGTGGGGCTGGGAAGTGGGAAAAGAGGACAATATTATAAGGATGTAACCTGAAGCAACAAACAAATAAATTTATTAAATAAAAAAGGGGGGGCAGGTAGCAGGGCTGAAACACTGTGAATGGAGTAGAGGATACAGCCGTTCGGCCTGGTTTTGCAGACCTCCAGGTGTCAAGAATTCGAGAAGACGTGGAGCTTAGGTAAAATACAAGAGAATTGTGGTGTTGGCCCATGCCTTTGACTTCAGCGGAGATGGGGGGCGCACCGTAGAGTTGGTGGTCTTTTGTATTCTGGAGTCATACAGAGCGGGGTGAGGAGAGTGCATACTCTTGGTCCCACCATTCAAGAAGAGTACACCCTTGGTCCCAGCACACTGGAGACAGAAACGGGCAGATCTCGGAACTCAGGGTCAGCCTGATGCAGGGCAAACTCTAAATAGAGAAAGACTTCGATCCAGGAGTGGTGGAACACATCTTTGATCCCTTCAGATGGGAACCACTGGTCTCTGATCCCAATAATTAGGGTTCAGAGACACACACATGGGATTTGGAGGGACCTAGGTTTAGACGCTACTTACAAAAGGCCTTCTTGATGCAGGCAGATTGTCCTTTGGGATCTCAAAATATATACACTGGAGCTGGTTTAGCTCCAAGGTGACATAATGATTTCTTCTTTAACCAGGATTGAAAGATAACACTTTGTATGTTGTCGGAAGGCCAAATTTGCTTCAAGAGAAGTATTACCTAGCCCCCCCCCAAAAAAAAAGAGAGGGTAATTGTCCCAGGGTTGGGATTGGGGCAGGGCTCTGTTCTTATCTTTCCAGGAGATTTGAATCTTCCATTGGGGAGCCCGAGGACGGCTGGACAGCGGAAACCTCAGCAGAGAGCAGAATCAGGCACCAAGGAGGACAAGTGACCCAGTTGATTCAGCCTGGCAGACTTCCTCAATAGCTGTCTCCATCGGGGGCCTGCAACCACCACAGCAATCCAATGTTCAGCTCTACACAATGCCCCAGCCGGGTCTCAGTGAAGCCTGCAAGATCAGCTTCTGCCTACAAACTCCTTAGGTCATCTAAACAGCTGAGAACAGAAGGACTGAACATAAAAGGATTGTACTAACATTTTAACCATTTTTTCCATTTGGGTTCGGGCCCCAAACAGGTTTACTATGACCCAAATCAGCAGGAAGTCACTTTAAGAGAGCGACGTCCCATGCCAAGAGGGTGGGGAGGGTGTTTCTCTGCCCTTCTTTTTGATTATTTGAAGGATAACTGTAAATTCTGATATTTAGGGGAAGAGATTACAAGCTGATAAATGGTCCTGTTTAATGGGTTATGGAGATTAGACCCAGGGACTTCCTACTTTTCCTTTTCTGTATCCTTCTTCCTCTCCTATGTAGGAGTGCATAGGCTTGAGAAAAATGAGACACAGACATAGCACAGGAAGGTCCAAGAAGAAGGGGCAGATTATTGAATATGCCTTTATACCTTTGTATATTGATACAAAATTAGTAGTATATTTGGCTAAAGTGGTATTGACCATTGTTTATTGTGCAAAATAAGATTGTATTGGATTACATCGGTATTGATCTTTGTATATTGATCCAAAATTAAGATTATAGTTGGCCACAATGGTATTGACCCTTGTATATGGACATAATATTAAGATTGTATTGGGCTACATAGGCAATGATCTTTGTATATAGATACATAATTAAGAGTATATTTAACCACAATTGAATAGATCTTTGTATATTGATACAAAATTAAAGGTAATGCTTCCTAATGCTATCATACCTAGAGATACTTAAAAATAAAATGTGAAGCACTGGTCTCTTGATATCAACCGTCTAATACGGTCTAGGACAGTTAAGTAAAACAAACTCCTAGTCATGCAAACATGTCACTTTGTTAGCTACTATGACAGTCTATCACAGATATTCTCTAAACTACCCAGTAATCAAGTTGATAAGAGACAAGCAACATTTGCTTATCTAAATACAAGAGATGGATAGGGCATCTTTAAAAACCCCAAGAGATCTGCAGAATATGGCATTCAAAGTTGTTATCTTAAATTAAGATTTTCTTTTTTTTTTATATCTAGACATATCAGCTCCTGACAGCACCCCCTATTCTACTCCAAGTAGATGATAAGCATCAAAGAATATCCAGTGTGAGATGGTTGAATTAGTGGCAAGCCTATCTCTTGGCATGAAAAAACCCCTTGCTCCAACTTCAGACAGACTGCTGTCCAAAAAGGACAAAACTTGGTTGAAGGGAAGTCGACAGCCTACCTCTGCCAAGACAGGGTAGGTAAGTCCTTCATATTCCCTGCTCTACAACAAATGTCTGTCAGAGAAACAGGACCCAAAGGCTGAAGACTGATGCAGGAATGTATGGAGAGAAAATGGGAACTGTCCAGGCAGTCACTGGTATGTCATTTCTTAGTTTTGGAAGCTGCAGGCCCTGCATTTCCTATATAAGCAGATATATTTATCCCTCTCAGGTCTCTGAGATGGTTGAAGAATAGACAGCTAGAGTCTCATAGTTAAATTTTGAGTTGTTTAGGAATCAAGAGGGTGTTATAGATCTAAGAAGATACTCTTAAAATTGTGTTGCAAGTTGGTATGAATGTTGAGTCTGATATAGACCTTTAAACTCATGGAGATGGTTAGATAGTAGAATGTTAAAGTCAGGGGCCAAATATGTATAAACTGGACATTGGGAAGGTATACTGGACCATTTAACTCTCATAAATGTGGCATATTTATGTCTGTTGTTTTGTATAGTATTTACTGTTATAAGAGAAGGAACCATCTGTTGGACTGAAAGGGGAAACTGCTGGGGGGAAGAAGGTGGAAGGGCCGGATAGGAAGGGCGAATAGGGAAGGGTTTGTGACTGAGATGTAACTTGAAGAAAAAAAAATAAAGTATTTAAAAAAATAAAAATAAATAAATAAATAAATAAATAAATAGAAGGAGAGTACATACCATATGTATTTTTCTGTGTTTGAGTTAGCTCACTTAGGATGAGCTTTTATAGATCCATCCATTTAGTTGCAAACTGCATTATTTCCTTTTTCTTTTAGCCAAGTAGTATTCTATTGTGTAAAGTACCACAGTTTTTTTATCATCCATTCTTTGGTTGAAGGACACCTGGGTAGTTTCCAGTGTCTGGCTATTATGAATAAAGCTTCAATGAACATTGTTGAGGCAAGTTATTTAACTGGAATATTCAGTGTTAATTTTTTGACAATATTCAAAAATCTTTTGCAACTATTTTCCTAGAAATAACAAATAATAAAGAATAAGGGTAATATCAGATCCAAATTAAAAGGTGAGTCCCATATAGTATTAAATTTCTCATAAACATAATTAAAAAATACTGTTTTGAGAGGAAAAGAGTACCTTGGGATGACTTAGCAAGGAAAAGTTTTTCTAATTAGCCTCAGAACAAATGTTGTCCTAGCCAAATCATGTTATGGGATGGCATCTTATGATATGCATGGTATGGGAGTTATGGACAGTGACTTCATCCTGTGACATGAAACCAGATCAAGAGAGAGGTAAAAGGACAGGTAAGGAAGAGCAGAACATGAAGTACATGTAGAAAAGAGCTGAAAGTTCCTGAAAAAGACAAAGGAAAAGGTACAAATAAAAAAATAAAACAATAAATGTTTCATGAGTAGTTAAAGGGGGACATATAACATTGTAATGATAAGACTTCTCTTTAATAGATAATTTGTATACTTCTATTATATGAAATGTGACATTTTGAAATGTGTGTTCTACATATGGAATGATTAAATCAAATTGAATATTGAATTTTTTGTGTGTTTATTTTGTATTTGTGGGGGAATATCTAGAGTTTATTCTCAAAACTTTTCAACAATGTAAAATATTATGTATTAGACTCATTACACACAGTAAGTCTTTCCAATATTTTCTTACTACTATATTTGACATATTTCTCCATGTTACTGTGAATTGTTAGTGCAGCCTTTCTAATGCTGGATAAACATTTTTCTAGTGTACAAAAAAGGGCACAATACTTTAACATAACAAAATACTCAAAATAAAATACTCTGTTATATTCTGTTATAATATCCTGTTATAAGATGTTATATTCTAACAACAGCATGTATATCCTGGGTTTCCTGCTCTCTTTTTTAATAATGAATGTGGAAATGTCTTTACTAATTATGAACATCTACATTTTATTTTTTTTTATTTTTTTTTTAATTTATTTTTTTTTAAATATTTATTTATTATGTATACAGTGTTCTGTCTGCAGGTATATCTGCAGGCCAGAAGAGGGCACCAGATTTCATTATGGATGGTTGTGAGCCACCATGTGGTTGCTGGGAATTGAACTCATGACCTCTGGAAGAGCAGCCAGTGCTCTTAACCGCTGAGCCATCTCTCCAGCCCTACATTTTATTTTTTTTGCACTGTATTTGTTTCCTAGTTAACTATATGAAAACAATTTTGTTAAATTTTTGTATTAAAGATTTTGTGGTCAACAGTCACAAGCCGACAAGTGTTGCAGGACACTGTAAAAAGGGCACGACCCCTTCTAAATCTCACCCAGCTACACAGGGACCATGGAAGATGCCTGGGCAGGACCCCCCTTCCAACTCTAGGACACGCTAGGAAGACTCTGGACCCAGGAATCGGGATAACGCATCCCCCAAAAGGAGAAATCCCCAGTAAGTTCCAAACTAATACCCAGCCAGCAGATTCAGAAACCACGCAGAGATAATCCCCACCCTGCTGGGCACACCCAGGTCTCACACTGACAATCCAATTATCTGGAAAAGGTTGCAACCCTTAGAAGTTTAGTAGCTCCGCTGCAAAGTGCCTTCAGATGGCAGTCTGTGACATTACTGGCCAGTTTCCAAGCCACGGGAGCAGCAAGGCTATTGGAGCTGAACTGCAGATTTACCACCTACAGGAACCAACCCCGGGCAAACTGTGAGATATTTGAAACTGTCCTATATCGAACATTGTAGTAGTAAGGGCTCTTCCGGCAGGGAATCAGAGCTTACTTGCACACAGCTCCGCCATCTGAATTAATTAGGTCTCCACTTGGGAGGTGGGACTGAATGACTCACCTTACAGGGGTGGTGAAGGCAACACCTACACCACAGTGCCCCCTTTGGACCCAAGTCCAGAAGACAGCAAAAAAAAAAAAAAAAAAAAAAAAAAAAATTCCACATGACCAGAGGCCCCAGACAAAAAAAATTAGAGCGAAATGTCTCCAACTAAAGAAAGCAATGCTACTCTGTCCAGCCCGAACCACTTCACCACAACTGAAACACATGAAAACGATGGCAATTCTACATTATGGAAAGTGATAAAGTCCCTTCAAGAAGAACTTAAAACTATGAAGGAATTCAAACAAACCACAAGAGGCTTACAGAACACCAAACAGATTATATCAGAAAAGAAACTCCTCTCGCCACATAATAATAGAAACTCCAAATGCAGAGAACAAAGAAAGGATATTAAAAGCTGTAAGAGAAAAAGGCCAAGTCACATACAATGGCAGACCCATCCGAATCATACCTGACTTTGCCTCAGAAACTTTAAAAGCTAGAAGGGCCTGGATGGATGTCCTTCAACCCCTGAGAGAACAGAGGTGCCCAGCCAGACTACTATACCCAGCAAAACTCTATCAACATAGAAGGAGAAAACAAAATATTCCATGACAAAATCAAATTCAAACAATATCTCCTCACAAACCCAGCCTTACAGAAGATCCTATAAAGAAAATTCCAACCCAGAGAAGATAACTACACCCAAGAAAACAGAGGAAATAGAAACCTCCACAGCAACTAAACAAAAGAGAAACACAAGACAGCCAGCTATACCAAAATAATGGGAAATAACAACCCCTGGTCAGTAATATCCATCAACATCAATGTACTCAACTCGCCAATAAAAATACACAGACTTACAGACTGGATCCGTAAACAAGACCCATCTTTTTGCTGTATACAAGAAATACATCTCACTATTGAAGATAAACACTACCTCAGAGTAAAGGGCTGGGAAAAGATTTTCCGAGCAAATGGACCAGGAAACAAGCTGGAGTAGCCACCCTATTATCAAACAAAATAGACTTCGAATTGAAGTTAATAAAAAAAGACAGAGAAGGGCATTACATACTTATTAAATGAAATATCCACCAAGAGGTCATCTCAATATCGAACATCTATGCCCCAAATACAAAGGCACCTACATTTATAAAAGAAACGCTTCTAAAACTTAAATCGCACATTGATCCAAACACTTTAATAGTGGGAGACTTCAACACCGCACTCACAACTATGGACAGATCATCAAGACAGAAGCCAAACAGAGAAATAATGAGTCTAACAGAGATCATGAACCAAATGGACCTAACAGATCTCTACAGAACATTTTACCCAAACACAAAAGAATACACCTTCTTCTCAGCACCTCACGGAACCTTCTCCAAAATCGACCATATAGTTGGACACAAAGATAGCCTCAACAGATACAAGAAAATTGAAATAACCTCTTGTATCTTATCAGACCACCATGGAATAAAGCTGGACTTCAATAGCAAAAGAATCAACAGAAAGTCTACACACACATGGAAATTGAACAACTCTTTACTTGAGGACCACTGGGTCAGGGAAGAAAGAAAGAAGGAAATCAAAGACTTCCTAAAAACCTACAAAAATGAAGACACAACATACCCAAACCTATGGGACACAATGAAAGCTGTGCTATGAGGAAAGTTCATAGCACTAAGTGCCTTCAAAAAGAAAATTGTGACAGCTCATATTAGCGAATTAACAGCTAAACTGGGTGAATTGGAAAAAAAAGAAGCAAACACTTCCAAAAGGAGCAGAAGGCAGAAGATCATCAAACTTAGGGCTGAAAACAACAACTTAGAAACAAAAAAGAACTATACAAAGAATCCATGAAACCAAGAGTTGGTTCTTCAAGAAAATCAACAAAATAGACATACCCTTAGCCAAATTAACTAAAAGAGAGAGGAGAAATCCCAAATCAACAAAATCATAAATGAAAAGGGAGAAATAACACCAGACATTGAGGAAATCCAGAGAATATTTGGATCCTACTTTAAAAATCTATACTCCACCAAATTTGAAAACTTAAGTGAAATGGACAATTTTCTTGATAGTTTCCACATACCGAAGCTAAATCGAGATGAGATAAACAGATTAAACAGCCCTATAACCCCTAAGGAAATAGAAACAGTCATTAAAAATCTCCCAAACAAAAAAAGCCCAGGGCCAGATGGCTTTAGCACAGAATTCTACCGGACCTACAAAGAGGAGCTAGCACCAATACTTTTCAAATTCTTTCACCAAATAGAATCTGAAAGAACATTGCCAAACTCATTCTACGAGGCCACAATCACCCTGATTCCTAAACCACACAAAGACCCAACAAAGAAAGAGAACTTCAGACCAATCTCCCTCATGAACATAGATGCAAAAATACTTAATAAAATACTAGCAAAACGAATTCAAGAACACATCAAAAGTATCATACACCATGATCAAGTAGGCTTCATCCCAGGCATGCAGGGATGTTTCAACATACGAAAATCTATCAACGTCATTCACCGTATAAACAAGATGAAAGAAAAAAAAACACATGATAATCTCGCTAGATGCAGAAAAAGCATTTGACAAAATCCAACACCCCTTCATGCTAAAAGTTCTGGAGAGAACGGGCATACAAGGGCCGTACCTAGAAATAATAAAGGCAATATACAGCAGGCTAGTGGCCAACATCAAAATAAATGGAGAGAAACTTGAAGCATTTCCTCTAAACTCAGGGACAAGACAAGGATGTCCACTTTCACCATATCTCTTCAATATAGTACTTGAAGTTCTTGATAGAGCAATAAGACAACTAAAGGACATCAAGGGGATAAACATTGGAAATGAAGAAGTCAAATTATCCCTATTTGCAGATGATATGATAGTATACATAAGCGACCCCAAAAATTCCACCAGAGAACTCTTACAGCTGATAAACACCTTCAACAAGGTGGCTGGATACAAAATTAATTAAAAAAAGAAAATCAGAAGCCCTTCTTTATACAAGAAACAAATGGGCTGACAAAGAAATAAGGGAAACAACCCCCTTCCCAATAGCCACAAACAACATAAAATACCAGGGGGTAACTCTAACCAAGCAAGTAAAGGACCTGCAAAACAAGAACTTCAAGCCCTTGAAGAAATAAATGGAAGAGGCCTTTAGAAGATGGAAAGATCTCCCATGCTCATGGATAGGTAGGATCAACATATAAAAATGGCCATCCTACCAACAGCAATATGTATATAGATAGATAGATAGATATTCAATGCAATTCCTATCAAAATGCCAACAAAATTTTTTATAGACTTGGAAAGAGCTATTCTCAATTTCATATGGAACAACAAAAAGCCCAGAATAGCTAAATCAATCCTGTACAATAAAAATACATCTGGAGGTATTACCATCCCAGATTTCAAGCTGTGCTACAGAGCAATAGTTGTAAAAACAGCATGGTATTGGTATAGAAACAGACCAGTAGATCAATGGAATCGAATTGAAGATCCAGAAATAGACCCACACACTTATGGCCACCCAATTTTTGACAAAGAAGCCAAAACGGCACAATGGAAGAAGGACAGCATCTTCAAAAAATGGTGCTGTTCCAACTGTAAAAGAATGAAATTAGACCCATACTAACCACCTTGTACAAACTTAAGTCCAAGTCGATCAAAGACCTTAACATAAGGCCTGTCACACTAAATCTAGTAGCAGATAAAGTGGGAGAAACCCTTGAGCTAATTGGCGCAGGCAACAACTTCCTGAACAGAACACCAACAGCTCAGGACTTTAGATCAACAATCAATAAATGGGACCTCATGAAACTGAAAAGCTTCTGTAAGGCAAAGGACACTGTCATTCGAACAAAACGGCAGCCTACAGACTGGGAGAAAATCTTCACCAACCCCACATCTGACAGAGGGCTAATATCCAAAATCTACAAAGAACTCAAGAAATTAAATGCCAAGAAACCAAATAATCCAATCAAAAAATGGGGGACAGAGCTAAATAGAGAATTCACAAAGGAGGAATCTCTAATGGCTGAGAGACACTTGAGGAAATGCTCAACATCCTTAATCATCAGAGAAATGCAACTCAAGACGACTCTGAGATTCTATCTCACACCTGTTAGAATGGCTAGGATCAAAAACTCAAATGACAGCACATGCTGGTGAGGGTGTGGAGAAAGGGGTACCCTACTCCATTGCTGGTGGGAATGCAGGCTTGTGCAACCACTATGGAGGTCAGTCTGGCGATATCTTAGATAACTTGGATTAGCTCTGCCTCAGGACCCAGCCATACCACTTCTGGGTATACACCCAAATGCCTCTTCATGGAATAATAAGGAAGTTTCCTCATCTATGTTTATAGCGGCCTTATTTGTAATAGCTAGAAACTGGAATCAACCCAGATGTCCCTCAACCGAAGAATGGGTTAAAAAACTGTGGTACATCTACACAATGTAATATTATTCAGCTATCAGGAACAATGAAATTATGTAATTTGCAGCCAAATGGTTGGAACTAGAAAAACTCATCCTGAGTGAACTAACCCAGACTCAGAAGGACACATATGGCATCTATTCACTTATAGTAGGATATTAGCTATATAGTAGAAGGTATCGATACTACAACTAACACACCAAAGGCAACTTGGACATAGACTTCTTATTTTTAATTTTTATTTATTTTTTATATATTAGTTATATTTTTTCTAACTTTTAGTCTTTTTTATCTATTGTATGCTTATTAGTTTTTTTGTTTAGTAGTTCTCTCTCCCGGGCAACGAAATACTTTTGATTGATGGTACTGCTTCGTAGATCCCCAATGAATGAAGAAGCTCTTGGCCCTCATAAGACCTCTCAACTGAGTTGTGGGACTGTTATATAAGGACACCCCACCACAGAGAAATGGAATGGAACGGTTAGGAGGTAAAGAAAAAAATGAAATGTGATATTTCGGCTTTTTACTACTAACTGTCATAAACTGTTTAGGATAATTAAGAGATGCATACTAATGTTATGCAAGCCGGTCATTCTGTTAGGTACTATGACAGCCTATTATAGTTACTTGCTAAGCTAATCAGAAATAAACCTGCTAAGAGACAAGCAACATCTGCTTACCCTAATATAAGGGATAGATAGGGCCTCTTCAAAACCCTCAAGTAATCTGCAGGATATGGCATTTAAAGATGATTTCGTAACTTTAGATTTTTTTATATCAAGACATATCAACTGCTGACAGCACCCCCTATTCTCCTCCAAGTAGAAGATGAGCATCGAAGAATCTCCAGTGGGAGATGATTGAATTAGTCGCAAGCCTATCTCTTGGTAGGAAAAGCCCCTGCTCCAACAGTAGACAGAATGCTGTCCAATAAGGACCAAACCTGGAAGCAGGTAAGTCGACAGCCTAGCTCTGCCAAGACAGGGTAGGTAAGTCCTTCATAACCCCTTCTCTACAGTCAATGTCTGTCAGAGAAACGGGGCCAAACGACTGAAGAGCGATGCTGTAATGTATGGAGAGAAAATGGGAACTGTCCAGGCAGACAGAGGTATGTCATTTCTTAGTTTGTGAAGCTGCAGGCCCTGTACTTCCTGTAAAATCAGATATATTTATCCCTCTCAGGTCTCTGAGGTGGTTGAAGAACAGATACCTAGAGTCTCATAATTAAATTTTGAGTTGTTTAGGTGTCAAGAGAGTGTTATAGATCTAAGAAGATACTTTTAAAATTGTGTTGCAAGTTAGTATGAATGTTGAGTCAGATATAGAACTTTAAACTCATGGAGATGTTTAGCTAGTAGAATGTTAAAGTCAGGTACCAAATACATATGGACTGGTCATTTGGAATGTACGTTAAGCCATATAACCCTCATAACTGTGGCCTAATTACCTCTGTTGTACTGTATTGTATTTATTATTATAAGAGAAAGAGCCATTTGTTGGACTGAAAAGGGAAACTGTAGGGGGAAATAAGGTATACCTTAAACTTAAAAGAAAAAAAAAGGGAAGAGGATGGGGGGTTGAGGGTGGGAGGGTGGGACTGGAGGGGGAATAGGGAGGGGACTGCGATTGAGATGTAACTTGAAGACATAAATAATAAAGGAAAAAAATTAATATTAAAAAATTTTTTGTATTAACGCTATAACTACTTTGTTTTCTTTCATATATTCAATCATTGTATTCACTCCCTATACCTTTGACATGAGTGATTTTATTTTGAAACTCTTAAGCTTTTAAATTAATTACACTAATCATATATCCATCTATCTATCTCTCTATATATGTATGAGTATATGGTTTATGATATTATAGATTTATATTTTATATTAATCTATGTTGATGAACAGTTTGATATGCTAATATTATAAAGCTTTGGGGCTAATAATATGCTTTTTTATCTTTTTGATTTTTCGAGACAGGGTTTTTCTGTGTATCCTTGGCTATCCTGGACTCACTTTGTAGACCAGGCTGGCCTTGAACTCACAGCGATCTGCCTGCCTCTGCCTCCCTGAGTGCTGGAATTAAAGGTGTGTGCCACCATTCCTGGCTCTATTTTAATTTTTACTCAAAGTAAGTAAATTATATGAAGGAATTCGCATCTATTTTTGATTACTCTTACTTTTTATCTTTTAATTTAAAAATGAAATAAATTTGTATTTATTATAACCTGTGTATTGCTTTCTTGTGTATCAGCTATTTTAGATTCTGTGCCCAAACTCTAGACACATGACAACTACAAATAATCACATGAGCTATTATTAAGAAATAGTAAATGTGGTATAATTTTGGATTATTTATTACATAGCAATAGGTAAGTAAGGTCAATTGTCAAAATAATAAGAAAAAAGTATTTGAAATTTTACTTTGGTCATACATTTCCAATTTGTTTTGTTCGTTGTGAAGACTTAACTCATTATATTATTTTCTTATGTGACAATATACATATTTGTATCCTTTTGTATATAGCTCCCTCATTTTTCAAAACAAACTTCACTAGTAGGAACAATTTCTTTAAGTACTTTTAGTAGAATGAGTTTACTTCATGTAATACTGAGGGTTGTGCTAAATTCTGCAGTGTGGAGAAGTGTGGGCCTTTCTTATGCATTCAAGAGTTATTCTAGAGTTATTCTCCACTTACCATATGGTTCTATCATCAGAGATAGCTATATGGGCTTCACCAAGAGCCTTTCTTTTCTTTTCCTTTTTTGTCCCCTGCTGTCCTTAGTTCAGGTAACTCAGAGATATTGGCAAGAGGCCATAGAATGGATGGGGACTAGGATCAAGACTTCCATTCCTCTGTTATCTTAACCTATTCTATTCTATTAGCCTGACTACCCAGAACTATAAATTTTCTGTTTTTTTAAGATAACATGCTGTCTCCCTCACACATATGGCCATGTTCTCTTATCTAGTACTTCCAGCTTTAATATAATGCTCAGTCTGTTGTAACTGCATTATTGTAACAAGCAATAGGAGGAAAGGCCTGGTTTTATCTTGCACATAATACTATTCCTTAGGGACCTACATGTAATCAGGACTGTGGTTCCTGAATTCACTACATAAAAGAATTCTAAGATGACTTATTGTGAAGGAAAGTTGGGAGGGTATTAATATAGATTTTAAGCACAAGAGATGCTTCCAAGATAGGCAGGGTTGGGGGGAAAGGAGCGCATCTGATATTGAGCTTCTCAAGGGAAAGCAATGATTACATTTATTTAGAGTGGGTATATATTGGATTTTGATGGCCCTCATGATAGATAATGATGGCCATCATGATCCCCTTATGATAGCTAAACAACCCCCTTGCTCTTTAATATTACTTAAGTAGTGCAGTTTATAACAAAGTTAAAATGTAGTAAAGATTTCCTTTTGTAGACACATGTGTAAAGGGAATTCTTCAGCGCTAGTGCTTAGGTTCAGGTAAAGAAGAAAGTGTTAGAAACTCAAGACTATACCTTTTGGCCATAAGAAAGCACAGTTCAAGTAATATCCTGAACAGGATGTCTTGAAAAACACATACTATCATGTCAGGCTTATGTCTTTATTCCCAGTACTCAAGAGGAAAGTCAAACATAATATTTATGAGTTCAAGGCCACCCTGGTCTACCATAATGAGGTCTAGCCAACCATAGCTACATAACTAGGCCCCATCTTAAAACAAAAGCAAAAACAAATCCAAAGAAAACCCCAAACAAATAAAAATAAAACAAAACAAAAACAAACCTACATATTGACTTCATGGACAAAGTGGACTTAATCAGTGATGTCTTAAGTTCTCTGACTATGTGATGAGGATAGGCAAGTCAGACCTCCTTTCTTGTTCCTTCAGGTACATGTCCCAAAGCTGCCCTCTGTTTGTCTATTTGCTTCATTAAAAAACCATTTAAGAAATACCACTTTTATATTAAATTTTCCCTGTAATCATTGATTTTTGAGTAGAGTTTGTACTTCTTATCACCATTGTAGGATTAATTAAATTACATTGGACATCTTTTGTAGAAAATGGCTAATTAAAGTATTTACCAGTATTTATGTTAAAGTTAATGGGTCAATGGCGTTAAACCTTAACCCACCATTATAATGAGCACACATACACACCTTATAGATTTTAACACACTTGGCCTGAATTGTGCAATCTTAGCCCACCTAAGCTAGCTCTTAATTCTAGTTCCCATATATGACCCATGTAATATATTTATGTCCCTTTGGACTGCGATTCTCCACACTATGCCAATTTTCCAGGCCACATGAAATGATCTTTCATCTAGCTCATTGTGTGTCTCCTTCTTCCTGCTCCTGACTTCTCCTTCTCATGGATGCTTCTTCTACCCATCAACCTTTGCTTCAGAAGTTCGAGCAACTTAGTCCCACCTACCTCTGTCTTTGCCCAATCTCAGACCTCAGCATTTGTTTAAATCAGTGACAACAGTTAACAAGAAAGGTTGTGTATACTAGACTTCACTTGGTGTACAGCAAGCAGGCTTTTGTGAACAGGTTAATAAATATTTACCATGCATAACATCACTCCATCACACTATGGTTAAAATATTTTATCAAAATTCAGAAGCTAGTTAGGGAAGTCCACTTATAGAAAACAAATCATTGTTGGAAATAAAAAGAAAAAATCAAAACTGCTCACTGTGTTATATCACAAGAGCATCCTGGACAATAGTGTAGCACAGAGTGGAAATATAATGATGACAGAAAGTTGAAGCCGTTGGTTCTTCAGCACCCACCGTCAAGAAACAGAGAATGATGCAGGCAAGATTTCTAGTGCTCAATCTGTTCTCTCAGTCTTATATAGTCCAACATCCCCTTTCCAGAGAGGCCCCAGCAATAATTAAGATGAGTCTTCCCATATAGTTTAATATATTATAGATAGATTGTCCAGGTAGACTCATCTCTTAAAGGACTGCACATCCTCTCAAATGTCAATCAGTATTAATATTCACAATATCAAAGCAATGAAAAAAATAAATAATAAACCAGGTTTCTTATTTCATGTAGAATTCTGTTTGTTCACTATTATCTTTCATTTGAAAAAAGAGTACTGGGTTTCAACAGAAAGCAATTGTAGGGAGATAGATGATATTCTTCTATCATTCTACATATGTTCAATAATGTTTCAATGGTCTATTCAGTTGTTTATTAAAACCTATGGAACACTCTCTAGTTGTCATGATCTTCTGGCTCTTATAGATGCTATGTACTCTTCCATGATTTTTCTTGAGCAAGAGATATATGGCTTGAATTGCAGATGTGCCAACTAGGGTGGGAATATATACCCAAGAATCTCAACATTGTGGTTGCCCAAACAAAACCAATTTAATGACAATGCAAACTTGGATGGAAGAAGTTTCCAGGCTAGATGAAGATATACAGGTAGCCAATGACTGTTTGCAACAGGGAAATACAATGTCCTCCAGTAATAAGCAACATCATATGTTTCTAAGCCAAAATGGCCAGCTCCAGACACATGCACAAAGTGGCATGGACTATATCTAAATTTGTGGATGTCTCTGTGTATGTGTGTGTGTGTGTGCGTGTGTGTGTGTGTGTGTGTGTGTGTGTATACATATGTATGTGTGTATCTAAACAATGGTAATTAAAGAAGAAAAGATCACAAATTTGGGAGGGGGCATGAGATGAGTCAGGATGGGAAGGACAATGGTGCTATAGATACAGTGCTCATATATGGAGTATTCAAAGTAAAATAAAATAAAATTTAAAAAATCTATTAACCTATTTTATGCTTTACATTTTAATTCCTTGTATTGTTTAAGTCTCTGTAAAAATACAAATTGAAACAAAGATTTCATTATTAATAATTTGTTTAGGAGGTTATCTCAGTAAACATTTGCTGACAGTAGACCTTAGAAAACCAACCTAGCTACCATTGTGTCTACCTGAGGGAAACAGGAGGAAATTCCTTGGACTTATTCCACTTCAGCACAAAGTGTTTGGGAATTCATATTACTTTTCCCATGGACAATTAATTATCCAGTCTTCTGGTTTTACAATATTCTAGCATGAGTTCTAATGATGAGAATGTACTCAGGCCAAAGGGTGGGAAAAACAAGTGAGGTACCAGCCTAAAACACCTTCTGCTTCACCTTTCTCTGCAAAACAGCCAGATTTCCAACGTTAATGCAGAACTCTCTTCTTTTCCTTTGAGATTCTGAATTTCATTATGAGCAGTGTCAACAGTTTGAAATACATAAGTCAACATTCTGCAGAATTGAGTTTATGATTTGACAAGAAGCATGGTAGTAGTAGTTCAAAAATCTGAATATAAAGAGAGTCTGAAATATTTATAATTTGTGTGCTTGCCCGTTACTTCAAATTCATTATCTGAATGAAGATTTCTGCATTTTTTACACTTTAATTACATGTCTCCAGTATTTGGTGTGATACTGGATATTGCTGTAGATATAAATTGTAAAAGTGGGTAGATAAGATACACTGGTATTCATATCATTGTTAAAGATTTGTGTTTATATCATCAACTTGTTATTTTAAATGATTGAGTGTATAGAAGAGTGAAACCATAATGAATAACATTTAACATGTATTTATAGTAATGCTGAAATAAGCATGCTACTTACCTTGTCTTAGTAAGAGAAAGCCATAGCTTATTGTCATGCTAAACAGAGAAATGTTCTGAACACCTGAGTAGATACTGTAAAGGATTATTGCTAGTTGAGTTCATTTCTAGAATTTAGACAGCCAGTGTTCCTGAGTATGGTGTTACATTTGTGAATGTGAGCATCCTCTTCTGTTGTTTCCTCATGTATGAATTTAACTAGGTAATGCTAAAAATAATTATAAATCTTAAATGCCTGTGTTGCATGATTCATTCCAAATTCATTCCATTATTCTTGTAGAATATAATGTATTATACACTTATTTAAATAGTATCTATATTTGAATTATGTATTTTAAATCATTAATGGTGATTTATGTTATAAATGGATGTTGTGTGACAAAACATTTCCTGGTAGATATACATGTCTACTTACCCCAGATAAAGAACCCATGAGAGACCAAAGTGCAGATACCACAAAATTTCATCTTGACTTAGTGAACCAATGACTTTTACAAGACTCACTTACAAGAATGTGTGTGAGGGATTACTTACAGAGCAGAAATAACTAAAAGACAGCTGCATCACCAAAGCCCACCCCTGCCTAGGTGACAACTCACAAGCTAAGAACCTGGAGGACACTGAAAACCTTCAGGCAGGTCAACAGGTTGGAGAGTATCCTTTTCTGGTGACTTAGTTGGTCTAAACCTCTTCCAGGTAGCTTGGCTGATTTCTGCTTTGTCCAGGCAGCTGTTCTTGTCGGATTCCTCTTCGCAGCTTTTCTCATCTGCCTTCTTGGCAGCTCCGCGTGTCTATGTTTTCTTTTCAGCTCAGCTTCCTCTCTGAGAGGAATTATCCGTTTTTGTTGCTTACTGTAACAGGGAGGGCCTAGTAAATTTGGCCAGTTTCAGAGACTTCTTGAAGCTATTTTTGTTTGTTTATCTTCCTGCCAAATGAGACTCCTGTGGATGGAATGTTTGAGAGTAAAACCTAATGGTATTTACCATAGAAGACTTGAGCATCCTCAGCTTTTTACAAATGAGTCTTAGAAAAAAACTCCCCGTGAATATTGATGAACACACATGCATGTGGAAATGTGCATTTTGTTTGTATTTATTACTTGTATAAATTATTTGAGAAAACAAGACATATACTTAGCCTGACCCAAATTCTAATTACTATCATGGTAATTAAATATTGTGCAAATGGTCTAAAATGTTATGTAGATGCATGTGGAAATAAAGACATGAATGCTTGGACTATGCTTTGAAACTAGAATAAACTAGTTTGACAATAATGAGGATCAGATACTTTAGACATTTTTATCTGACAACAATTTATCAAGAAGATACCATAATTTTACATGGAAACAGAAAGATAGTCAATAGTATAAAACAACTAAATATATAACTTCTTTTTTCAAATTATATGACAAATACCTAAGCCTAGTTCAAGTATCCTGGGTGACTAACTTCTCTGAAGTAGATATTTTCATTAAGATGTGTCATTTGGGTGTAGATTTCCTTCCTCATCTTTTTCCTTTTTCCATTTGCCATTTATGAAAATATCAAATAATGAGTAATTAGTAGACATATGATCTTATAAATAAAAGGAGATACACATAAGTTTATTTCTAAGTCAGTATGGAAGATCATTATTAGAAATACTATGAAATAATACATAAGAATTTACTTGTCAAAGATATAGGTCTCAGGCTTATACCTGGGTTTATTAGCCTATCTGGCTTTGTTGTTAATGTAATTCTCTGAGCCTGAATATTTTATGTGTAAAATGAGTAGTCACACTGTTTTTAGGATTAGTTGCAATACTTCACATAAAACTGAATGAGTGCCTCATAGCCAATATATAGTAAATTCTATATTATCCTGAAGAATTATTTTTCTGTGAGATCTGAGGTTAATATTTTCTTTCTAGATTCTAATTTTATTAATTCAAGTAGAAAACCCTGAAGCCAAAAGACAAAATTAGTAAAAGAAATGTGTGAACCTCAAGAAGATGGAAAATTATGAGAGAAGAGCAACAAGAGGGATGATATTTCTGGTGGGGTAAGCCTGATTGTAGAAGATTATTTGGTGATCTACTATCATTAACAACACCAACATCAACAAAGATAACTAGATCCGGGAACAGGGGAACAGGGCCAGGGAGACAATTTCTGTTCACTACTTCATAAGAAGTGGTAAAGGTCAAAATTTACAACATGAATTGGAGGAAAAGAAAATCCTAGAGATTTTGTACATGTGTATTGGTTAGCAGGAAAGGATGTAAGATATATTTGTATTTCATGGTATTGAGAAAATGACAGTGCTGCAAGTATACACTGGAAAGAGTAAAAATCAACAGATATTACTAAATTATACTTCAAAATTTATCTAGGTAACAGTTCTGAAACCTAATACCTATCCAAACATAATGCCCTAATTATGTTATAATTGCACAAAGCATGTAGATAGCCTGTTAACACATTTTATCTTTCTTTCTATTTTGAACTGTTACTAGAGGGTGAAATTTAATAGAAGCAGTTACAGTGAAGAAACATAATTATCATGTTAGAGGAACCAGTGATACTAGATTAATTCTCAATAGCTTTCACTTGTGTTTCTAGAACAAGATGAGAGGAACAAAAGAAAAAAATTTTCTAGACTCATTTAAAAATGAATAAAAATTAATTTTACCTTTAATTTTGTATCAATATACAAAGATCTATTCAATTGTGGTTAAATATACTCTTAATTATGTATCAATATACAAAGATCAATGCCTATGTAGCCCAATACAATCTTAATATTACGTCCATATACAAGGGTCAATACCATTGTGGCCAACTATAATCTTAATTTTGTATCAATATACAAAGATCAATACCGATGTAATCCAATACAATCTTATTTTTGCTTCCTAATGGTATCATACCTAGAGATACTTAAAAATAAAATGTGAAGCTCTGGCCTCTTGATACCAACCGTCTAAAACGGTCTAGGATAGTTAAGTAAAACAAACTCCTAGTCATGCAAACATGTCACTTTGTTAGCTACTATGACAGTCTATCACAGATATTCTCTAAACTACCCAGTAATCAAGTTGCTAAGAGACAAGCAACATTTGCTTATCTAAATACAAGAGATGGATAGGGCATCTTCAAAAACCCCAAGAGATCTGCAGAATATGACATTCAAAGATGTTATCTTAAATTAAGATTTTCTTTTTTTTTTGATATCGAGACATATCAGTGCCTGACAGCACCCCCTATTCTACTCCAAGTAGACGATAAGCATCGAAGAACCTCCACTGTAAGATGGTTGAATTAGTGGCAAGCCTATCTCTTGGCATGAAAAAACCCCTTGCACCAACTGCAGACAGACTGCTGTCCAAAAAGGACAAAACTTGGTAGCAGGGATGTCGACAGCCTAACTCTGCCAAGACAGGGTAGGTAAGTCCTTCATAATCCCTGTTCTACAACAAATGTCTGTCAGAGAAACAGGACCCAAAGGCTGAAGACTGATGCAGGAATGTATGGAGAGAAAATGGGAACTGTCCAGGCAGTCATTGGTATGTCCTTTCTTAGTTTTGGAAGCTGCAGATACATTACCTAGGCAATAAAAGGTACCATTTTACAAAAAAATCAGTACCCATTTAGGTAAACAATCACTGTCTATGTTTTATCAGGCTATTTATAGATATGCATTCATAAGTGGAAATTCTGTGCACATGTCTGCTTTTAGCAATTTTGCCTATATCATTTTTAAGGATGATATTCTCAATGTATCATATCAGTTATTTAAAATTAGACACTTGGTAAAACTCAGATTTTATAAAAGAAAGAAAATATTTAATTGTGTGAGAAAGAACCTGGAACAAGATCAAGTGTAAGAATAATTTTATTTGGAGCTCAAATATATGTGTCATTCAAGTCAGTCTGCTGTGCTGATTCATTGTTCCTTATCCTATGAACCTGTTTTGAATTTCTAATAGTATAGGAAAATTAACCTACTCTCAGTGCATCTCCTGAACAGTACTGCAGGCAATGTGTGTGGGAAACTTTAATGTTGATATGTACTGGACAAAATAAATAGAACTGAAAAAAAACATTTAACATTCAAGAGCAAAGACTATTAATTCAGCAATAATGTAACATCAGCAGAACAGAATTCTTTTTATTTTTTAATTAAAATTATTTTTCATACAGTATAATTTGACTATGGTTTCTCCTCCATATTGTCCTCTACATCATTCCACCCAACTTTATGCTTTTTGTCTCTCCCTTTCATAAAATAAAAGACAAAAAATACAAATATAACACAATTATAAAAATCAAAACAAACAAGTAAAATATAAAAAAGACAGAAAGATTGACCAACCCAAACAAAGTAAAACCAAAGGTCCACACCAAAAAAAGAAAAAAGGAAAAAGAAAAAGAATGAATGAATGAAAAAGAAAAGAAATTGTGGTGTTTGATTTGTATTTCCCAGCTACTCCTGGGCCTGGGTCCTGCCCTGGAGTGTGGTTGATATACCCAAAGTCATTCCATTGGAGAAAACAATGATATCATTGGCAAATAATCTTAGTCTTAAATGGGATGTCTTCATCAAAACCCCCACCTCAGGCATCTGCAATCAACGTGGAAGAGGAGGTGGAAAGTTTGCAATAGCCAGACGTGAGAGATGAATTCCAAAAAAACAGTGTCTTTCAGATATAACAGAATCTGTGCTCATATAACTCACAAAGAATGTGGCAGCACGCAAGAGCTATACAGGTTCAAGCTAATTGTAATTAAATAAGAATAATCAAGAATTAAAGGCATTAAATAATACTTTCATTCATTACCAGTTTCACTCATTATAGATACTTTTAAGCATTATTTTCCAAGGCTTCAAGAGAAGCCAATATAAAATGATTCAGCCAAAAACACATCAGAAATAAAGACAGTGATGTCAAGAAATTTTAATACCATTAAAAAAAGGAAATATTTCTACTCAATACCAATACTCTTCCCCAGTGGGATTTCAAATAAAAGAATAAGGTAAATATGGGGTAAGAGTGGTACATCCATTCTCTAAAATGTAATGGGAAAAGAAAATGTGTCAGTGAACATAGGCAAGATTGTGTACATTAGATTAAAAGTATTCTCAGTTTAACAAATGAAGAATTAGGAATTCTGAAGGAAACAATGGATAAAATCAAGAGGATGCTGGCTCCTGAGTGTAATTAGTATTTCCAAATTCAAAGCCAAGACTCTGCAATTAATTGAGACTTACTATATAGTGAAATATAAGCAACCAAGGAATGAATACTTTTATTTGTTCATAGAAGAAAATAAATAACCAGGACAATTCTGTGGCATTAATGAATGTTTTAAAATATTTATTTATTTTATGTATATGAGGGATTTGTTACATTCGCATGAAGAGAGAATCAGATTCTATTACAGATGGTTGTGAGTTGCCATGTGGTTGCTGGAAATTGAACTCAGGTCCTCTGGAAGGCCAGGCAGTGCTCTTAACTACTGAGTCATCTCTCCAGCCCCATATGTAGTTTCTTTAAATATGCTTGTTTGATTACTATTCATAATCCTGGTGTGTCCTTATAACACAAAATTAATTTGTTTCCTTTCTTGGAATAATAAATTGGATTGATATATTTTTCTATATTTCTATACATTTCTATATTTATCCTCCAGGAAGCTTCTTGTCAAGTGTTGGTTTTCCAAGTGTGAATAGTAGATGTTAGAAAACCAAACATGTAGGGTTTGTGTAATTGTTCTGGAAAATGTGGAAAGCATCGTTTTACAAAGAACTCACTCTTTCTGCTGCATGCATCTGTGAGAGTTTGTCTACACACAAAAGTGACTCAAATAGAATAAGATGCTTTGCTTATTTATTAATACAGACATATATTTCTACCTCATTAGAATTAGTAGATGATAGCAAATAGCCTTACTTCTTAAGCTCTGCTAAGAATTTAGCTACAGTCAGCTACACATGAAAATCTGGTGTTTCAATTGTTCATTGTATCTCTAATCCCAATGTGCTTTTTTAAAAATGGGAAATCACACTAGGTGACTTCATATTGTGTCTCTAATGACTAAACGTGATAAAGACAGCTTTCTTCAAAAGAATGCCAAAGAACAGATGCAGAAAAAAGTCAATGTATTTTTTTTTCTTATTGTTCGGTGTGTGGAAATGTGTTGGATATTGCTAATATCAAGGAACCAAAGTAGATCTAGAAAGACAAAAAAGGCCATCTTATACTTTGCTCATTATTCATATATTTTGTTGATTAAAATTATTTAGCATAAGCATTGTAGTCTTTATATCTATCTATCTATCATCGTCATCTATCACCATCTATCTATTTATCTACCTGGCTATCTCTCTATCATCTATCTATTATCTCTCACCTTCCCATCTATATACAGATGTACAAAACTGTATGTAACAACAATTAATGACAAAAAGATCTTGGTTTTGAAAAAAGAGCAAGGAAGATTTTATAGGAGTATTTAGAAGAAAGAAATGAAAGGGGAAATGTTTCAATTCTATCATAGTCTCAAAATAAGAATAATAGAAAGCAGTTTTAATTAAGTTTTCTTTAGTAATGTGTTTTACTGTTAAATATTTTGTTTGCTTTTGTTTGAGGCAAAGTCACTCTTTAGCCTAGACTGGCCTCACACTCATAGCTCTCCTCTTTCCTCAGCCTTTGATGAGTTTATTTTACAGCCATGAGCTGCCATGCCTAACTGTTTAGTTATTAAATTTAATGTATTATGTGTCTCTTTGAAGTTATGGAATAAATATTTTTATTAAATGAATTTTGGTAGTCATTTAAAAATTGGTCTTAGTAAATCTTTTTAGTAAGAGTTTCCCAGAGTTCTCTCAGTAACAATAGTTCTCTAGATTATCAATATTAAATATAGCATAGGCAACATTGGCAAAGTTCCATGAATACCATTAATATAATTCAGAGCATTTTTTCCTGCTCTTTTCTTCATGGGAATGATAAATTACATAAGTATAATACTAACAACTTGAAACAGAGTGACACTTCTTAATCAAAGTCCCTAATCAAAGAACCTAGAGTATCTCAGAATGTCATTTGTATTTCATACAACATTTATTTTGATAGAAAGCATAAAGATTTTCCTTAAAAGTAGCAAAGTATGATAATATTTATTTGTTAAGTGATTCTTTCTCAGCCATAAATAATTTCTTTACATTCTATTAGTGGAGTTTTATTGTAGCAATATAGAATGTTATTTTTCTCTCTTATATATTGAATGTAATCCAAAGTGAATCAGCTGTGGAAAAACATGACAGAATATTAAAAAAAAATAAAAATCTCAAATATTTTTCTAAAATGAGTCCAATGTCATATCACTCCTAAAATTAAGATCCTGAATTTTTGTATGTGTCAGTTAATGGAGTTATTTATACACTCAGGGTCTTTGGATAACTATAGAAACTAGAACACACTGGGTATATTTAACTTTGCTTTCTTGTGTTAATTCTTGGCCACTTTGGATTATATAAACTGTTATGGGCATGTTGAAGGACTGTTCCTAGAGAGGTTGAATCTTCCTCTCTTAGTAGTCATTGAGTGTCTTCACATCTTCATCTAGGAGTGGATATTTGTGATATTACTTTTTCCCTGTTGATATGTCAACTGGTGTTCTCAGTATGCAGAGCTTGCTTAGCCAATCACATTACTGAGATTTCATTG